>JANVCC010000072.1:1909349-1950768 GCA_025345505.1 Todiramphus chloris collaris
ACTTTCTCAGTGTATCTTTAGGAAGAGAAGACAGAAAGCTGGAGGGCTGTCCTGGGTGGAAGCCATCGTGTTCTTTAATCCTCAAGCTACTGCAAGCTTTCTCAGTAGTGCTGATAAAACTGGATTTTCCCACCACAGTGACGAAGACAAAAGATTTCCTAGGGCAGAACGTTCACTTGCTTCTTCTGTTTCTCCCAGGAATGAGAGAGAGCCTTAACTGGAGTTGAGCAGAGCCTTCCTCAGCTTTCTTCTCTGTCTGACAAACTCTTCAGGGCCTGGCTAATGATAGAGGCCATCAGAGCCAGGGAATACCAAAGCTGCCATTTGCTTGTGCTACCTGCTGCCAGCCAGGAGAGAAATGGTTGCAGGTGGCCGCTCTTTTTGATCCCATGGTGGCATGTTGCAGCCCTTTCTGCTTTCACATCTCTTTTCCCAGAAGCTGGGAAGAAGGTAGCACAGGGACTGTCTCTCACCAAGGTCTTCTGCTGCTGCCATAAAATGTAGAACCAGTTCAACTTCTTGCTCACGGTCACAGGGAACTGCTAGACTCCTGCTCCTGGTCACGCTCCGGTATAATACCATTTTGAGTGACACCACACTTGTTTTGCAGCAGTGGTGCAGTGCATCACCATGAGCAAATTCAGGCCGAATGTAGATTCTTGGCCACAGTTTAACCACTAGCAAGCATGCCTGTGGGTGACATTATGCTCTGTAAAGGTATCAGATTGGGAGACAACTTCTTGAGAGACCGCTTGGCAGCAAAAATAGCAGCGTGTGCAAGATTCCTCATATAATGTTGTTCGTTTGGGATGTTGAGAGACAGCCTTGGATCAGAGGACAGTTGAAGATGGAGGCCAACTCAGTCTTGGACTTCACTGCCAATACTTTCATCAAAGGTGCCAGCTCAGAGGGTGCGTTTTCAGTTTGATTTTCCGGCATGGCTGCCTCACCCATGAGGGACCAGACTGGCATCAGGACTGGAACAAGGTTCAGTTACCTACACCCTTCCCTGAAACGAAACATTTCAGGGTTAGGTTGTGTGAGCACCCACCGCCTGGTCCCTGGGCTGCCCAGTTCTCTTGCAGAGGGAGATATTCCTGAGGAGAGCAGGTAAGTGTCCAGAGTGACAATTTCGCTATCGGGGTAAACATACTTTTGGATGTTTGTAGCCACATGTGCCCATTTTCACAGGAGTGTGACACTGTGGCACTTACCAAGGGAAGCAGAAGGCTTTCAGGGGAGTACAAAGCCACAGAAATATTACTCATGTGGAGGTCTTTTAACAAACCTGGTATAGTCTTGAAAACTGCTTGTAACCACTGCTTATAACCATAGCATTTCCATCTCTGTGAGGGTGTAGCAAACCTAAAGTCATCGCTGGAAAAAAGCCGTTAGCTTGTAAGCTGTGTGTGAAGAAGGTCACACTTCCAATTCAATAATAATTAAGCGTAACTTAAATAAAAATGGTGTTGCCAGGCACTGTGTGTCTTCTCTGCACCTGCATTCTCTGGCACCAAGGGTGTCTGGCCCCGTAAAGCAGGGCAGGGAGAGGCACGGGGTGATTAAAGCAGGGTAGCGCAGAGGAAACATCTCATCACAGGGAAAAAATGTGTCCATTTAAAGGATAGAAATAATAATTAGTAGTAAATATCAAATAGCTGGCATGCCAGGAAGGACCTAAACTGTGGAACATGAGTAGTGAGGAGCAAGTGTCCAGCAGAGAGGACCAGGGGCTGCTGTGGAAATACCCTTCCTACTTGCTGCCCATTCCGCAGCTGCAGTGAGAGGCGGCACGTGAGGCCATCCTGCCTGGGGGACACGGGAGCTGAAGCCAAAGCAGTGGTACTGTTCCATCACCCTTGCCAAGGCAGGAAAAGATTTTTCAGCCATGACTCTTCAGGTGAATTGTGAGCTGGGAGACTGTAAGCCATGGGGTCGTGGCGCGAATGTGCACGTGAGGGGCAGGATTGCTCCTTGAGGTTCCAGATATACTCCTTTGTTTTACTGCATAGTGTTTGCCTGGCCTCCTTTTCTTAGCACAAGAATCCTGTTCAGTGAAGATATATGGTAGGCAGAATCACATCTGTGTAACGTAAATGCTATTTGCACGTGTGGTTTTGTGCAGGTTTTTACACTTAAAATGACTCAGAAAAATGTCAAGAGCAACAATGTCTTTTGCAGCTGAAAGCTTCCTCATAAAACCTCTTTCTAGGAGCTCAAGAAATGCTAGAGGATCTGAGTGTCTGTATGTTAGCAATGAGGTTTTCATTTGGACTTGAAAGAAACTTGTTTGTTTGTTTTGTTTTGGTTGGTTGGTTTTTGTTTGTTTGTTTTGTTTTGGTTGGTTTTTGTTTGTTTGGTTTGTTTTGGTTGGTTTTTGTTTGGTTGGTTTGTTCTGGTTTTGTTTGTTTTTTTCCAGTGTAGTTAACAACACTGCAGTTTTTGTACAGGGGGATGATTAAAGGCAAAACGACAATGAAAACCTAGAGCCCCGCTGATTTCAGCAGGGTGAGGATTTCAGACAGAAGGTGGAAATCCAGTCCGTTTCATTCCCAGTACCTGTTCCCTGCCTGTGGAGAGAGCTAGCAGCTCTCCTTCCAGCTCCAGGTCGCATCTCCCAGCAGAGGGCATTGCAGTTTGACGTTACTGCTTTTTAGGACAATCTGGCAGAAGGTGGACTGAACTTCAAAGGGTTGTTTGGCCAGTCTAAAATTTATTTTAATGACCTCCACTGAGAGTAGATTATCAGTCATTTAAAACCTAAAGATGCTGCTAGCAAACTCTGCAGTTGGAAGAGAAAAGGAATTTTTCCTTGCATTCTAAAACCCCTTAATGCCTGAAAGAGCAAACTAATGCCAGAAAGCATTTATTCTTCAGTGTATCAATCACAATTTACCTTCCTCTTTTAAATGACATTTTAGGCTGCATGCAAAGGCTCGTTTCAGGCTGAGATCGGCTGTTTCAGCACACCGAGTGCTCACATGCCTTGGAAGAGGAAAGTGAGAGACTGAGGGCAGAAGGGGAGGCTGAGACATGTGGAGCAACAGCACTTTCTCTTGTTTAGCATTTGTTGTCTGGCAGGTCACAAGAGCACTCAGCACGTTTGGAAGCGAGTATTAAGTTGGCAGACTTCGACCTGTTTAGGACTAGACTAGCTGACAGAGTCCCTTGGGAGTCAGTCCTGATGGGCAAAGAAGTCCAGCCATTCCTTACAGGGGGAATCTTCAGGGCACAGGAGCAGGCTGTCCTGGTGTGCTATAAGATGAGCCAGCAGGGAAGAAAGCCAGCCTGGCAGAACAGAGAGCTTTGGCTGGAACTCGGGAAAAAAAGGAAAATCTATGGCCCATGGCAGAAGGGGCAGGCAACTCAGAAGAACTGAGGTTATGCAGGGAGAAAATTAGAAAGGCCAAAGCCCAGCTAGAACTTAATCTGGCTACTGTGGTAAAAGACAATAAGAAGTGTTTCTATAAATACATTAACAGCAAAAGGAGGACTAAGGAGAATCTCTGTCCTGTATTGGATGCAGGGGGATACATAGTGACCAAGGATGAGAAAGAAGGCTGAGGTACTGGATGCCTTCTTTGCCTCAGTCTTCAATAGTGAGACCAGTTGTTCTCTGACTGTCCAGCCCTGTGAGCTGGATGCTAGGGATGGGGAGCAGAATGAAGCCCCCGTAATCCAAGAGGAAATGGTCAATGACCCACTACACTACTTAGATGAGCACAAGTCCACGGGGCTGGATTGGATCTACCCAACATACTGAGGGAGCTGGTGGGAGTGCTCATCAAGACACTTTCCATGATTTATCAGCAGTCCTGGCTAACCTGGGAGGTCCCAGTTGACGGGAGGTTAGCAAATGTGATGCTTGTCTGCAAGGAGTATCTGGGGAGCTACAGACCCATCAGCCTGGCCTCAATGCCAGGGGAGGTTATGGAGCAGCTCATCATGAGTGCCATCACACAGCACACATGGTGCGACCAGGGGATCAGGCCCAGTCAGCCCCTGGGTCTGTGAAAGGCAGGTCCTGCCTGCCTGACCTGATCTCCTTCTGTGGGGAGATGACGTGCCTAAGTGGATGTGGGGAGGGCTGGGTATGCTATTTACCCTGACTTTAGCACAGCCTTTGGCACCATTTCCCCCAGCATTCTGGAGAGATTGTCAGCTCATGGCTCGGATGGGCATACGCTGGGCTGCATAAAAAACGGGCTGGGATGCTGGGCTCAGAGAGCGGAGGTGAGTGGAGCTAAACCCAGCTGACGGCCAGTCACAACCAGTGTGCCTCGGCTCCTCATGGCCAGCTCTGTTTAATACCTTTATCAAGGATCTGGATGAGGGAATTGAGAGCACCCTCAGAAAGTTTTCAGGTTGCACCAAGATGGGTGGGAATGTAGATCTGCTTGAGGGCAGGGAGGCTGCCAAGCACTGGATCTGGCTGCCCAGGGAAGTGGTGGAGCCCCCATCCCTGGGGGTGTTTAACAGGCGTGCAGGGACATGGTCAGCGCTGGGATAATGCTTGGACTTGGTGATCTTGAAGGCGGCTTCCAACCGAACCAATTCTATGATTCTGTTCTGGCATTGTAGTTTTACAGGCGGGGAAACTGAGGCACTCAGGAGGTTGTATCCTGCCTGGGCTCAGGGGTAGATTCAGGGCAGCAGTCCCGAGAGCACTCCCGTACCTCCCGTGGCTGCAGGCTCGGTTCCGTACGCCGTGCCCTCCCTGGCCGCACCGCAGCAGCTGCTGCAGGGGTGGAAATGCACAGCTGGGCAAGGGTTAAAAAGCAGCTTCTCCCCCCTTGAGTTTCGCTAGCTTCTCACTCAGGTTAGCTTGCAGTGTTAAACCAAAGGGGCTTGAGCAGAGCCAAGGTCCTGAATTTGAATTTCAATGAGCGATGCTGCGGGAGTGGTTGGAGTATTTTATAAATACCCTAAAAACACCTAATAGGCATTCTGCTCTGGAGGACTTGAAAGGCCCCTAACCTTTCCTACAGTTTAATAACACTTTTCTCCATAAAACTACCTCAAGAGAAATTCCCTGCATTCCCACACCGAACACTTAGCAGTCTTTTCAAACTTATGATATAGCAGTAAATATAGCTTATAACCATAAAATTAAGGTTATGTGGACTTGTAACTTTTTATTTTATGCTAGCTCTGCGGGCCACTAGCAAATTCTGCAGAGGTTACTGTCCTGAAGTCTGCAACAAATTACAGAAGTAAAGCAAGAGGAACAAAACGCGGACCAGAAAACAACGCTCGCTCTTTAAACAGGCAGACCGGGTGTTTAAGGGGCTAAGAAGGGCAAACAAAGGGAAGAGGAATCCACCATGAAATTCACAGCTTCTCATGCTCTATGATTTCAGCTTCTTTTAACACAGTTCTTTGTGCTGTACGGGGAACCTGTGAGCTTACGTGGCTGTCACCGCATTCATGGGGTGTTTAATGGCTATAGAACAACTCAAGAAAGGGTGACAGATCTCATACATAACGAGCAGTGTTTTCCTGGGATGCTGTCAGTGAGATTCTGGCGACCCGTGGTACGTGGAGCTCAAACGGTGCGTAAGGTTGCGCTTATTTTTACCGCGGCGCACTAAAAAAAAATTGCTTTCCATATAGCTGCATCCTTGCAAACTGTATTATGGATTGTGAAGATAAAAAGCCCCAGGCTTCTACAGAAAACGTGCACTGCTTTTATTATGTGCTTTTACAGTGCCTAGAAAACCTTGGGCTTTCCAGCAATGCAACTGTCAACTAAATCATAATAAAGAAGCCTGGGGTTTTTTTCAGCAGTGACTGTGGAGTCAAGGTGCCTCAGCTTTTGTGTTTCTGAACAGAAACTCTTTAAAGTCCTCTGCTTTTAAGAAAGCAGATAAGCAGAGTTTTGTGAAAATCATCCCTCTCTAGGGTAAATTTGTGACCTTCTCCCAGTAGTTCTGTTGTCTTGAAAACTTTGAAGGCCAAGAGCCACCTAATGAACAGCCTTGTTTATCAGGAAAGCTCAGTTTATTGAGATCTCTGTCTGGCTTCTGCAGTGAGTGCAAGCATTTGGACAGCATGGAAATTGGATTCATCTTTACTGACTCAAGCCCTTAGCTAGAAGAAATACAGCCACAGCAGGAGGGGGCTGAGGAAGGGAGCAATTAATTTAGTGTTCCAATAGTATTGCGACAACAGGGCCATCGTAATTTAAAGGCCTTTGGAACAGTCTTCTTCGTTTCCTCCTATCCTACTCCCTCAACTTTTTGTCTTGGTCTGGCTTTTGTTCGCTTCACGCAGCGTGCCAGACCATCCCGAGCCTGCCTGCACCCAACTGGCTGGTCCCTGGTGTAATCCTGAACGGGGACCCGCGAGGCCGACCTCGAGATCTGCTGGGCGGAAAAGGACCCACTTGCTTTTAAAAGTGCTGGCTCTGTTTTGTGAGGAGCTGGCAAACTATGTTTTCCTTTTTACTTTTATAGCTTGCTCCGAAGTCCATGGAGGATACACAGCTGGCTGGCAATACCACAGCTAATTCCATGGCTGTGGAGTCTTAAAAACCCTCTGGTGATGATGCTCCAAAGCACTGCGCAAGAGTCGTGCACTCTGTGTAGTGTGTGTGCTGCCTGCTCACCAGCATGCTTTCCACAAAGGCACAACATCTGGGGGGTGTTTCATTCATCTGTGGTGGAAATAAAGCACACGTTTCTATAGACAGCAAGTTCTAAGTGCCCCTGCTCTATGTCTGTTTTGTTTTCACTCCATTGCTCCTTGCTTTTCTTGTCTAATGCCACCAAAAGTGAATGACACCCTCCAAACCTGTCTCACATTCTAGAAGTTGCTCGTGTCCAGAGAAAAGAAAGCTGTTGTTTTGAAACCCTTTAAATGAGTATTCTGATTCCAAGTGAATTACTATATTTTCCCTTGTTTGCTTGTCTATTGATGATAGTTCTGTTTCCTTTAGAGTATATATTTTTATGTGCTTTCTTTTTTTCTTTTTGATTTCTGTGCATTCATCAGTAGTCTGAAAAAGTCTACAGGACAGAAAGAACATAAATTTACGGTCATTTCTTCTACGTCATGACTCAGAAAAGCATCATGAAGAGAAATAAACAGCAATAACCCTTATGGAACTAATCTCAGTTTCTCTTTTCCGATTAAGGGGAATTGCAGGCGTAAGATGTGTCTCTGTAGTAGCAATCCCAACGATAATTCTGTGAAAGATGGCAACTGGACAGGTCTCTCAAACACTTGCTGGTAGCTCTATAGTATTTTTATTCATAGACAAGCTAAGTTGTAACTGTTGGTTGCTTGCAAGGCATAGCCATCTACTTATCCTTTGGATCCTGCTGAAATCCACTCTGAAATAGGCATCCATCTTCTTCACCCAGTCTACTGTGAGGCCTCTCTAGTTGGCTGCTGGCACAGTGTATGGTAGGAATCCAGACTGGAGTTGCCAAAGGGGTAAAGAAATGCAACGTAGTCCAAGAGCGAGGAAAAGAATAGGACTGAATTATTAGCTTAGTAAAGTATTTCCAGCGACGGCTACTCTGTGCGGATCGCACGGTAAGCAGTGATCTTTCACTCAGTGCTTGGGCAGATGCTGGGCAGAGCCACTGAAGCTAGGTGTGGTGAGCTGGACAGCTGGCTAGGGAAGAAAAGAACTTGCCTCACGAGATATTAGTTTCATACAGGTAAAACCTTCAGGGTTGGACATTGTTTCCAACTGCTTTCCACGCAGCTGAAGAACTCCAAGGATATCTTTTGTCTGTGGTCTTGTTTTTGACTTCCTTGTCTTTCTATTTTCCCATCAATTTATTCCTTCTTTTATTTTCTTACTTTTCCTAAGTACCTTCCTGTTCACAGGTACTGAATTACTCCTTGTTTTTGCATCCTCCGCAACCCTGCCAGCCAAACAGGGGCTGAATTCAGAGCCCTGCCCCTAACCTGCCTTGTTGCCACCTTGCACCCTCTGGGTGAGGACCCCACTGCTGAAGGCTCTGTACCTCCTTACCCACAGCCCCCTGGCATCACTGACCTCCTGTCCCCTTCCCTCGCACCCTGGCTATTCATCCAGTCCTCATCTTCACCTACCCTGGCACCACTGGGGTCCCTCTCATACCCTCCATGTGACACCTCCCAGCCTCAAGACCCGGCAATATTTTGGGGTTCTTACGGGAGAAAGAGAGGCAAAGATTTGTTCCTAGAGATAAGACAGAGCTAGTGGAGGATGGCGGGCAGAGAAGGGGGAGGAGAAGCCACTGTGCTTGCAGGCAGGAATGTGTCAGGAGCCACGAGGGTGGCTGAGGTGGGCAGCACCTTGATGAGGAGTACACTTTGGCAAAGAAGTGGAGCAGGGGTCCTTGACTGGTGCTCGCTGGCTTTATCACGGGACACGTTGATTCAAAAACCAAGGAGGGGGGGAAGTTTCATCCAAGGGAAAAGCTGGCATGATTTGCTCTTTGTTGGAGACCGGTGTGTAAGCAGCTGTCTAAGCCTGCCACCCGAGCACCAAGCTCCTGTAAGATTCTGAAGGCAGATTATCGGTTTTAGTACAGTTTTGAATTTGCTTCTATTATTTCTTTTTACAACTGTCTGTGCTATATCCATCACGGGAAAACCAGGACTGGCCAATGAAAGCTGAGCTGAAATAGCAAAGGTGTCCTATGGATTTTCAACAGTGTTGTATGTAATCACACCTTTTCTAACCGTTATGATGCATTGTGATTGTTATCCAGGTGAGGAATGACAACATCTGCAAAGCTGCACCTGCAGCAAGGCTGTACTGTCTGTAGAGTTCTGATGGAAAATGGGAATCGTGGATTGTTAGAGGGGTTTGCTGCCTTTTTTTTTTGGTAGGTTTTTGTGTGCGTGTGTTTGTTTGTTTGATTTTTTTTTTTTTTGTGTGTGTGTTTGTGTTTTGCTTTGTTTTGTTTTGTTTTTTATATAAGTGATAGTTTTTCCATTATTTATTACGATTCCTTCAGGGCAGCACTGGAGTCTTGGGTATTAAATGTGTTCATACTCTCTGGGGCACCTGCATGTAGTTTACATGCAGTTGATGGAAAAGAAGGCAAGTGCTTGAGAAGGCTGAGCTCTACAGCTACTGGCAACTGGAGGGAGATACATTTTTATAGCTAGATCTCACAGTCCGAGTTAAACCTGAATCACAGTCACGCTGGTAGGAATCCAGAGTAGCTCCCCAGGGAGCTTAATAGGGTTGTGAGCACAGTGCTGCTAACCAAAACCCAGCTCGTGTCTGGCACGTTGCGAACCACCCTTCAGGGGGAACGTGCACGGGTGGCTGTGTGCAAATCCAGACCAGTTCACCAGCAGGTTCCCAATTGTCTTTTCTAATACTGTTTTCTGGTGGCTTGCTAGAGTTCCTGGTCATGAAAGAAGCATAATGCAAAGCTGTAGTACAACTCTAGAAAATACAGACTGGAGAGAAAACCACAACTAATGAAAATATCGCATCAGTGTGATACCAAGAGTAACAAATGTCATTAGTCGGGTTGCCAGCTCTGTCTAAATACTGCTATAATGACCCTTGAAAGGGAATGAACTGAGCATTTCTGAAGACACTGGAGGAACCAGATGGTCTAACATTTCACTGGCTATGTTTCCCCCTTTGTGTGCGTATAGCCAGGGAAGAATACACTGCAGAAGGAGCGAGCCCGA
Organism: Todiramphus chloris collaris; assembly: GCA_025345505.1. NCBI lineage: Eukaryota > Metazoa > Chordata > Aves > Coraciiformes > Alcedinidae > Todiramphus > Todiramphus chloris. Next base: position 1,919,004 of record JANVCC010000072.1, read on the forward strand.
CACGTTTAACATCCTGGCTATCCCTGGCACGCTTTCCGCAGTTAGTTTAAACTTGCGTTCCATGGACTCACAGTGCTCTCTTTGATTTGCTGCCAATATTTACTTAAGCAAATTGAAGAGCTCTTGCTATACTAGGGTAGGAAAAGTGATAAATTGCAAGAGTGGAGTAAATGTTAAAGCTAATTTTTTTTTTTTCAGCAGAAATCTGAAGAACTTATTCTCATGGCTGGTAATTTAAACAGCCTGAAAGGAAAACACAGGAACACATAACACAGTCAGTAAGAGAAAGCTGCTGGTAGAGGAGACAAGTTCAAGTGTTTGCCCCACCTGAAGGGAGCCTGCCGAAATATTTTTACTGGGTTCCCTGAATCGCATTCCATCAAGTGTTCAAAAATAAAGCTTTGGATCCCAGGAAAAGTTTATCAAATATTCTGTTCAAACATGAGGACTGAGAATCTCCCTACAAAAAAGTGCCACCAGCTCCAGTGTTGATGACAGGGTAGAATTTGGTCCAGTGCAGCTCTTTCAGCCTCTTTTCTTGTTGATAAATCAGTATTGCTTTTTTTTTTTGTTTGTGCTTGCGTGAAGAAAACCACTGCAGAAAATGTATTTTCAGACCATGAGGCACATAATACAGATGATACGAACCAAAACTAAATCCTGAACTGGTACACTTTGGTTTTTCTGCATGTCAAGTCTAGGTTTAGATAAAAGTTTGTTTCTGTGAATCTCTTTAAATGCAAGAGATGCTCAATCTATTATTATATGTACTGTACGCAGCTTTCAACAGCTTCCATTAACATAAGGATACCTAATTACTGTTACTGAAAGGGTGTAGGCCTCATCACAGACACTTTTTATATATTTGCACTGAATTTTGTAAGAAATATGTGTTGTGAACAGAGACCGGTAGGAAGAGGGGGCATTATGAAATCTTTTGATTCTGCTCCTCTGCGTAGACCTTCTAGTGATGTAAGGATCAGGTAATATTGTCACCAGGTGGGGTGGGGAAAACCAAATACAGCCCTTGAATAGTAAATAGCATGTAACAAATAGCAAAGAGAAAGAACTGAACTGAATCACTTGAGAACAATCTAAACAGCTGAAATATGTTCACTGACAGAGTTATTTGAACAATAGTGAATAACAACCAGATGAATTGAAGTCAAAGTTTGTCCATAATAATTCACAAAGGGAACAAAAGGCTTAAGCCACTAAATAAAACATTTGCTACGAAAAGCTTGCCCAGCTCCAGTTCATACATTGTAAAAGGAGGTTGGCTTAAGATATGCTTTATTACCAAACTCAGATAAGGATACAGGGGAATGCTGCCTGAGGACTTCACTAAAGGAGCTATGGACTGTGAGATCTAAGGGTGGTCAGTAGGTGAAATGAAGGTATTTCTGCAATTTTATGACTACAGTGTAATAAGAAAAGGATGTGACCAGTGGAACTCGGGGGAGGAGGCAGACAGAGGAACGTCAACATAAGACAGAGAGCAAAAAGATAATACATCTTTTGGCAATCTTATTATGACTTTTTAAACTGGAAGGGTGAACCACTACGGAGAGTCCCTCCGTCCCGCCGTTATGCAATGCTCTACCCAGTTTTCCCTTGGTAGCTCTCTGTCGGGGGACACAGAGCAGCTGCGGGTTTAAATCGGCCCTGGCACTTTCCGGGACCTGACCTGACGTTCCTCTGCAAAGTTCCTCAGAGCAAACCCCTGCTGCTGCAGAGTGCTGGGCTATTCCTCCCCCTGTAGACGAAGGCACGTGGCTTTACTGTGATAACTTCCTCCAGGTTGTGCTGACCTTAGCTAGCGAGTCAAGTGGATGATATCCTGGTGGGGAGGGAGGACGCTGTGAGGGTGGGTAATGAAAATCCTCTCTCAGGTTCCCGGAGAGACCACTAGGAAGAATGCTTGCACACAGAAAAAAAGGAAGAATGTGCATTTGGAAGGAGTGTTCATCAACTGGCATGTTACTTCCTGATGGAAGACTCGCAGGGCATTAGAGTCACTGTAGCTTGTCTCCAGGTCCAAGTCAATGAATTACGGTGCATTCTCTGCTGAGCAGGACTTCATGCTTTTCAGTTCTTTCACACGCAGCTGTTTTATGGACTTCAGGCTATAAATGGGAAGGGATCATAGGTTTGTTCTGAAAATTGCAGCCTTTTGAAATGGAAGCTTTATTCATTTGCAGTCATATAAATTTCTTACGCCTTTGCAAACCTTAGACACATGAGTGGAGCCGTCCTTGGGCAGCACTACGAGTCCCAGATGCTTAGGCAGGTTACTGATTGTACCTGGAGGAAGGCAGCTGCTGGCTCGCAACAGCTGGCAGAAATCTCCGTGAGGAAAGAGACGGCTTCCACTTTCTCGGGTGGGAACCTTCAGAAGAAGGGGTCTCCACTAAAGGAGAATTTTTGGGGATTTCTTTTATAAATTTCTCCCCAGTTCTCTATGACTTTTCTTAGTTGTGCAGGGGCTCCTGAGTTCCCTTCAGTGCTGGATGGTGAGTTCAACACACAGGCTTTCGTTCACAGCAGGATACCTGAAGGACTATAGTTAGTGGAGGAAATATTTTTGCTCTGAGAGAGATTTGTATCTTCTTTCTTACTTGATTGTTTGGTTAACTTGAGCATTGACTTCTCCAGTTCCCCTCCATACTGTACAAGTTGATCTGTGCTTATGTTGTGCTTTTGCAGCTTCCAGGCTCCTTCCATTAAGGGCTGGAAAGGACAGAGATGAGCACAGATTGAAGGAATGATGCGTCCTCTCTGGTCTCAGATTTCAGATAACCTCTTCTACCCTACCCTGTGTCCAAGGCACTCCCAGAAACTGACTTCATGGTTCTGAGGATCAGACAAATCTGGATAGAAAATAGGTTAGTCAAATGAAAAAAATAGCCCAAGACCATAAACGCTGAAACAGCCCTCCCAAAAATCCAGAGCAAAGCCCAAGTTCAGTAACACTGGAACCGCTCTGTGACCTTTCACAGGTGGGAGCTGAGGAATTAAGGAAACCTTAGAAAACTGAAGTCACGTCTGCTCAGCCTAGACACTAAAGATCCTATGGTGCTTTACATGCTAGGGGAGGGTTGACCCCCATGTCCCGACCACAATGTAACCTTTTCCCCAGAGCAAAGGAGCTCTGAAGACACCGTACTCTGATTAGAGGCTCTGCTCCATCCTGGAAGCGTCCACCTCTGTGTAACCACACACAAAGTGTATACAGAAGGCCTGCGGTAGCGTGGGGGGCTTTGCACACACCAGCTTTATGTGTGAACAGCTTTATGGACACGCCTTGTGAAGTATTTTGGGATCCTTTCTCAGATCATCTCCATGCTTTGTAAGTGGTATAAATGGGTGGCCAGCAGTGCAAGCGCGTGACAGCTGCTGGGCTCGGCTGGCCAAACGGGCAGTTTCACACAGGAGGGCAGCCAGTCCTCCTGACCTCATCAGAACCACTGGCACTCTTGCTGACATTTACCGGTACTCAATCCGGGTTGGAAAAATCATTTAAGTAAGAAAAAGAATTTGCAAGTATACGGTTAAACTTGCGAGAATATTTGCAGAGCATAGCTTTGATTTATCATTAGCGTTTGCCAAGTTCTGTGCTAATGGGTCACAATTTGTCTCTTCTATTTCCTAATTTAAAAAAATCCCAACAAAATTTTATTTCATCCTTTAAAGCACTTTGACTCTGGGGATCAAAATAGCTTGGACTTCTATCCTGAGTTATACCAGAGAATAATTTTTGTTGCACTGTAGCATAGACTTTGAATAGTTGCTGTTTCAACAGAAAAATAAAAACCATCCACTTAATGCGTAATTAATAGTTTGGCATTTCCCTAAGGCTTTACCCGGGACCCTTTCTGTTTCTGTTTTGTATTACTGAACTCCCTTGCTAAATATTTCCAGATCATATAGATTTAGATAAGACATGTTCCAGAACTTATAACATTTTTTATTTTGACTTTTACAGTATTTATTAGTGTAATGAAAATAATACTTTGACAAGTCCCCAAATAAATGGTAATATTCACCCCTGGATAGCTAAGTGAAATGTTCAGTGGCTGTAGTCCATGGGTTATTTAACCACGCTCGCATTGGAGACACAAAAACCATGACAAAAATTTTAGTGCTGATCCCTTAAAAGCCCGTGACCGTCTCCTTTGACCAAGGCCCTGATCCTGTCGTTCGAACAACACAGGAGGACGTGGGCAGACATGAGAAATGCCACTGACATCTACAGAGCAGGACCCACAGACCGCAGACTGGGGTCTAACCAACTAATGTGAACAGTTTTTGCACCTTTGTGCCATTCTCCGGGACCACTCTTAGTTTGGTACTCACTCTTCTGTGCGTAATAAAAACCTGCACGAAGAACAAATTGCTGAAAAAATGGAATAGCTGGGAAAATGTTACAAATTCCCAGGCATCAAGAAGCCAATTATGAGAAACTGATGCTAACGTTCCTAGAGATAAAGGATTCGACCAACATGCACCAATAGGTACAAAATTACTGAGGCCGCTTTTATACTTACTAGTTTATAAATGTGCACTGCTTTGGACAAGCACAGTAAGGCCCGTTTCTGTGGAACAGATTGTGTGATCAAGGCCCGTAAAACCTTTACAGAAACATTTGCCATCTTTGTTAAGCTTTTCACACACTTCTGAGACTAGTCAAAAACTAAGGAGCCTTTGGATTCCAGGCTGGAGCTTGGGATGTGTGTACACGCTAAAAGAAGGGCTTTGTAGAGCCAAAATGAGCACATTTTCTCCTTTACAGGGCAGGTCTCAGCTTACGGCTCCCTAGCCATATCTCACACCACAGTTCTTTTCCTGGCGGATGTGAGTCAAGTGGTCTTTTCCTCCAGTCCCTTCTGTCACCCACACAGGCTCACAAGTTGATTTTTAAAAGGAGAAGCACTGGTTCAAAAGGAAGAGCTGATGAATTTCTGTTTGGGAATATTACAAAGTGATGTTATGTTTCTTTTGCTAAGTGAAAAGCTTTGGCATAAAAAAAGAATTCCTCTGGTTTTTAATTATTTTTTCAGAAAGTAATTAATTCCAAAATGATTTTCCCAAACATGGCTAAAGCTCATTGATAAGTTTATGCCCTTTCCAAAGTTCAGCTGTTTGACACATTTATTTTGTTGTCTGAAAACTGTCTGAGCTGCACCGAGTTTGCTATGCGATGCCCTCGCCTCAGCAAGGCTCAGTGGCACAAGGGTGTTTTCCTGACAGGAACACTTGAAGTATTTTAAGTGACTTGAAAGCATTTGTCTCCTCTTGGTCCTTCCAGAACAGCCAATATTGAGTGGACATTCAAGACTTCATCTCCTCAGAGGGTGCCCATGTGTTCGTTAACATATTCCCAGGGTTGGCTGTGATTTGTTTAATGGGAAGCTTCGTAACTGGCAGAAATTCCCTCTTGCCTGTGTTTTCCCAACACACACTTCCATGTGTACATAAAGGGTATTTACCTGGCTGCACCAACACATGGGGAAGTTTGAGATTCGTTTGATATTAATTCTGAGCACACCTGGTTTCTTCCTTCTCTCCATGGAAGCGAGCTGAGTGCCTTGTTCGGTATCACTGCACAGACGTTGTCCGGTGCCACCCGGGAACCATCACAGTGTCTATCATTGGAAAGCTCATCGTTTTACCCTGCCTATCCTGTAAGAGCGTGAAACTTTACGTGCTGGTCCATATATTACCTCAACCCTTTGCAAATATATTATTTTTATAACAGCTCTACAGAACTTTCTCTCTTTGCAGAAGCCATGCACCTTGCAAACTAATTTGATCTGACCATAATGAATCCGAGAAGAAATGAGTCAATTCTTAAGCCTACCATCTACCAGTGTATATGCAGAACACCCAAATGTTATCTTATCTTTCTTTCCTCTGGTTATTTCTTCACTGCAGCTACTACCATCCTGTGATGGATCAGTGGCAATACGTGAATTACCTTTCCTGATGACTAGGAAGCTAAGTGGTGGTAGATGATCATACTTTCCTGTTCATGTGTGTGAAAAATCAGCAGTATTTTTCAATTGCTGGAGGCCTCCTTTGAAACCAAAAAAAAGGATAAAAATCTTTCTTGACTTACTGTGATTAAAATAATAAATGTAAGATTAAAGTATCATTAAAAACCTGACGCATGGCCTGCCAGTAGAATTAATATATTGCCAAGTCTCCTCCTACATACAGCTGCGACATTCTTACTGACATGTCGAAAGATGCTGTGGCATCTCTGTGCAAGGGATGCTGTCCTCCTTTTCTTCTGGCCTCTGAGTTCCTCTAGGTATTGTGTGGGCAATTTGGGACTCTCCTGTGAGCGGTTCAAAAGGAAAAAGACTGGGAAGGGGGTAGAAAGGTAAAGAGGGACAGAGTAATAGCAGTCAGAGAGGGCCGGGGCAGGGGGAAACGATAGGTATTCCATCCCTATTGCTCAGGGAAGGGAAATTTCTTTCCAAGCAATCAAGCTACTATTCTCTGTTATTTTCCAAAGCTCTTATTTGTAAGTACTGTTACCTCTAGCTTGTTGCAATGGGTGAGATAACTGCCATGACTTCAGTGGAAACACAACAGAGTGAGCCCTGAGCACAGCTGGGACTCCCACCGTTTGCACGTGTTTCAGGTTGCATGCTCACTTTGCACTGGCTACGTGCGCAAGGTTGGAGCACGCCCTTTGCCTTCAAAAAGGAGAAAAAATTCCCCCCAAAACGAATGCAGTCCTTTACCTCTGAGGTAGTTTTGAATTTTCAAGACAATCTTCTGGGTTTCTAGGACCTATGCATTTTTGTGCCCTGATGGTTGGAAGTATTTGTATCTGAACTAGGGCCTAAGATGCGCTGCAGCTTCTTCTTCCTGAAGGTTTTTACGACTTAGAGGGAAAGCAGCATTTGAGTGTATGGGCAACTTGTCCCAGCTGGGCTGGTGGCAAGTGGGTTCTTCTTGCTTAGCTTTACCCAGGTGGAAACCTCTACATGCAGCATACTGTTGATGCAAGAAGGACTTGTACATTTTTCACAACTTGCCAGAACTACTCTGGAAGGATGTCTTGATTATTCATTTTGGTCAAGAGCAGGAAGATCACAGATGACCAAAAGAAATCACTTCTCATCCATAAAAGAAATAACTCTTTCAGCTGAGCTCTGTGAAAGGGAAGGGCGGGATGGAACTACCAAGTCCACGTTTACTTAGATGTGGTAGCAGCACAACTTGAGGTAGCTGTTCTCTTAAGTCCTAACTGAGAAAATATGATCTAGGGTTCTGCAAACTGAAGATTTCGTTGGGGTCTGGAGTCCTTTTTTCAATGCTCTTTTCACAAGCCTTGTTCTAAGCCCATGGAGTCTGCCTTTGGAGAAGAGCTGAAGGCAGGGGAGGGTAAAGACAAGTGAGGAGTCAAGAAATCAGAGTCCTTTTTCTTTAAACTTGCATCTTGTGTTTCTGCCTCTGTCATGTATTCATGTTGCAGGCGTGTTCGAGGGACTGGCGACACTTTGTGGTACACACTACCCGATGAGTTGCAAGGGCTTTCAAAGGGCAGGTTCATGCAGTGTTCAAACAACTGCCAATTCGACCTGGTCTGTGAGACTAATTCAGCAGAGAGACTGAAACAGGTCTGGAGGCAGCCCTGACTTAAGAGCGCATGCAGAATAATAGAGATGAGCAAGAGGTCAGCATATTTGTCTTCCTTCCAGGTCCTCCAGGCTTGCTGTAGGTATGCTGGCACTGCCAGGTTTTTTGGCAAGCCATTGTTTTTGTCAAGTGGGCTTGAAAAATAACACATCACAATAACACTCTGAAAGCCCTTGAACAACCGAGCGCACAGTTTACCCTTGTGGCCTTTTCCCTGACATCCTAAAGTCTGACTGAAATCTCCGAGTAAAAGAAACAAGTGATGTCTGAGGTACAAAAAAGCAGCAATGTGTCACAGAACCACGGGAGAGGCTCGAGGGGAGGAAACACAGCCTTTGCTGAATGCTTAGTTGCTGTTTCCCAAGTGAAAATACAATGGCTTCTGTGCAGTTCAGAATTATCTTGTTGCAAACCTACTGATTTCTTCTGGGTCACCTTGGATTGTACTGTTCCCTTGCATTTTAAACTGCCTCACGGTCTTCCTGGGTCTGCTGCTGCCGAGGTATTGTATTTTCCCACCAAGGCACACCCAGGAGACTTCCCTCTGTGGTGTTACCCAGAAAGTGGTCTGTCTTCTGAAGATAGACCATCTCCAGTTCCTTCTTCCTTTAATGAATATTCCTTATTTAGTCAGGCTTAGGAACAAAAATTTGGTTCTAACTGGCATCTGGTTGTGCTTTTTAACCTTCTATTTAGTTTTTGAAGTTACGGTTCATGTCTGAAGTTTTCGTTCTGTCGTTTGACAGACAAACCCACTGGCTTTAACGTGAGTCTTACCTGCATCAGGGCTCAGTCACAGAGGTATAGGGCTGGAAGGGGTCACACTGTGTCCCACCCCTCACACCACAGCGGGCTTCCACAGTAGACACATATGTCTAAGTTTGTTCCTAAAGACTTAGACTGTCTTCCCCAAGAAGCTGAAGCTCTGGTCCACTGCTCCTCCTGATCACCTCTCAGACTGATAACTCTTTCCCTCTTTCCTTGCATTACTCTGAAACTTTCTTTACTGCAAATTAATTTTTCATCCTTTCCTCTGTGACCACAAAGAACAGTTCATCATCTCTGTCTCCAACAGCCTTTTTCACACTGGAAGACCGTTATCATGTGCCCCTGCAGTCTTCTCTTCTAGACTAAACAGCCAGTTCCATCAGCTTTTTCCTCACAGGTCATGTTTTCTAAACCTCTTAACATTCTTAAAGCTGTTGTTTTGTTTTGTTTTGTTTTTCTGTGTAAAAGAGAAGGCAGTTGTTCTGGGAAAATGATTTCCCCAGCATTTGGCCACAGTGGGTCCTGTCTGTGAGGTGGTTTCTTCCTTCCTACAGAGTGCTACCCATCTTCAAGTCAACGCTAGTCTGAAGGTGTCACCTTATCTATCGGCAGTCCGTGCAGCCACTGTGTGCTGTGGAAAAAGAAAGCTGAAGCGTGAGGAAGCATTAGTGAATGGGGGTAATGTCTGCTCAGTTGTACAGAATTTGCACAAAGATGACTGATTGAGAAGTCCATACAATCCATGGTTTCCAAGAAGCCCATCTCTAGGAATCTCTCCTGAAAGAGGGAAGTTAGGTGGTACCCTTCTTGGGAGTCCCTGAAGGATGGACACAATGGAGTCATGGAGCATCGGTGTAGATGATGTGAACTAAGAATTGATGTTTGCCTTGTAGAGGGAAAGCTTTCTCTGTGGAGGAGTAACAGTGTATTTTCTCCCCACTTACTTTTTCTCCCTCTGACCTCATGCCAGTGGCATTTCTGAAGAAAGAAATGGTCAGGCTTGACCCAAGAGGCAAGAGTTTGCTGGACTCTCCTCTGAACATGGAGCAGAACTATGTCCTACTGATTTTTGTACCTGAGGCTTGACTCCCTCTTTCCTCTGTTACTCATTTTAATGAAGTGCACAGAAAAATGCAAGGATGATGGAAAGCCTATTTCAACACTGGACTGGACTTCACTCCAGGACTTATTTTGTTATAAACGAAGGAATCCCAACCTCACGGCTTGTCAAAATAACGTGGGAGGTTACTTTAGCATTTTCACACTTGCATTCCACGGGGGTGGAAGACTGAAAAGTGTCTTCAGGTATCTCCAAGTCCACTATAATGTTCATTCAGCATCTCCACCACTTGTTGCTGCTCTTTTTGATACGTGATGCTTTCCATCTTTCTGAGCCTGGCAGTGCTGTGTGGCTGCAGCCTATTGGCTCTGGCCTGCAGTAGTTCTGTGACAACCACACAGCAATTACGCTTAACGGGTAACATTTGCCACAGGCTTAAATGCCGATGGGAATACAAATCCTTACAGGTTCATCCTACAAATCTAGAGTTACCTCTTATTTAGCCCAATTAATTTCTGCTGAGCTTAAGCCCTGTTTACACTGGCCATGACAAAGGACTTCACCTCTGCTAGAGGAGAGAGTTAAGCCTACTTCCAGCTGAGATGGCTTATAGAATGTTTTCACAAACCTGTGTGGATAGCAGCAAGCTGTGTCAGAGCCACATTTACAGACTGTGTTCTCCTTTAGGGACTGGAGACCCAGGTCAGGAAAGGCTGAAAGAGCCACTTGTGTCACAGTTGGCACTGTCAGGGCACAAGGCAAACTCCAGGCAGCAGGGTGCAAGCCAGCCAAAGCCTGCTGGATGCTGTGTTTGCTGGAAACGAGGAAAGCACGGGCACTGCCTCTGCCCTGTCTCGGACACTCAGTGGGAGGTTTTGCCAAGAGGAGAAGCCCGTGGGGCTGGTGAGGAGCGAGTTGTGAAGGAGCCAGTAGAGAGGTGCAGTCATGTTTGCAAAAGTTCATCTAGTAGTGGATGTCCGTCAACCTTGACGGGCCAATCGCATTTCATTGCCTTCCATATACCAGTGCAGAAGGGAACTGACCCCAGGCTCTGGAGATATTCTAGAAAGTGACCAACGAGAAGACCTTATGAGTCCTTCTTCAATCCAGCACCTCCTGGATACATCTGCAGACTGGCTGCCCAGATCTCCAGATCGATGCTGAGTTATTGCTGATACCTTTTGCAGCCTGGAAGAAAGTCACAGGCCCCCTGGCTGTTCCTTCAAAGTAACTTGTTTCTTCCGTTTGAATGGCTAACACAGTCATACCCAGGTAATGCTATCAGCAACGGGGCTTCATAAAAACTGCAGAGATCTTTTCTAACCTTCTGCCATTACCTGGTTGTTTGTACCACTCTCCTCGACGTTCAGAGGCTGTTTACTTTCCCATTTTCTATTTTTGCAGAGTGGAGATGCATGTCCTCAGGCTGCAGTCTGACCCAGCTGATGAAATAACGCTGTCCCACATGCACATACAAGAGTGGCCACCTCAGGAGCTGCTAGCACTTCTGCCACGAGCTGAAACACCACATTAAAGTGCAGCTTGCTAAAAAACACTCTTTTTTTCCCACCACTGGTAGGACTAGAACTTGCCTGGTGCCTAGTTTGGCAGCAGAAAGGATGGGTTTTTGGATGGATGTGTAAAATAAAAACCAGTTGCTGACCATAGCAAGGCACTTCAGCTTTCTGCCATGAAGAATAGCTTCCAGAATCAAGAAAAATGTGACGTCCGTGTTCTGTGTTCTTTACCGATCACCGGGGCGGGATGCTATGGTCTGTCAGTTGTTAGCACAGACCTTCAACAAATCACATAACTCTTTCAACCTTTCTACTTTAACTGTGCAAATGAAAAAGTAACTGTAAATCTTGTTGACAATTACTTCTATATCTATTGGCAGGAGGTCAACTTTGGCCTGAACAACATGGGAACAATATGTGCACCACAGCCAATGCCCATTAATTGTCTCTTTCGTTTCTCCTGCAACTTGTAGAGCACATTTCTCCCAGGTGATCTGCTTCTCCAAACATTAGTACAAGCTTGTCTGGCACAGGATGCCAATAATTTATGAGTTAGATTCTGCTTTTCAGTAATATTTACAGTGTGCTCTGATGTAGAGCACATTAGATGCTTCAAGTACAGATGAAAATGTAGGAAAAGTGCTTTTTTCATTACTTTCAAGAAGCAATTAAAAAATACTCTTATTTTTCTCTGAACTGTTTCATCAGCTGACACAGACCCAGAGCCCGTTTTCTTTCTCAGTCTACGTATATATGCTCACTAGTGAACAGCACAAGAAAACAATGGAAGCAGGTTCCAGATACTTTTCTCTCTGGGCCATGGGACTGCTCTCTGGATTGCCTTGTCATCTTGGCCACTGGATGTTCTGCTGTCCTGTTTGATCACTGTCATTTTAGTTTTTGTAACTTCTCTGAGACCTCTCCTGTGTTTCTGGGCAGGGCGCAGTGACAATAAGCAGTAATAACTTGGCTGTGATGGATGCTTTTCTAGTGGGAATAGCTGACCTTTCACTTTCTAATTCTGAACTAGTCTCTCTGTGCTGAATGCTTTATAACACTTATTTAATGAGCAATCTCTTCTCAGCTCTCCCAAAGACTTAATAGCAGAAGCTGTAGCGAGATCTCCTATCATCATCTTTTTTTTCTGTTGTTGTTCCAGAGGCATTGCTGAACATGCACCAGTGTTTTATGTAGTGTTGTTACAGCTCAATCCAAGTTACACACAAAAGCAAATGTAGAGGAACAAATACTGCATGAATTCTACCTCTAACACTTTTCATTCAGTTTTATTGTACAATTTAGTTGCTGGAAACCCACTGAGGCTTGGAATACATCAGGCTGTTCCAGTCCCAGTAAATGAAGGTTCAGACTACAGTTCAGACATGAAGTGGAGTTTAATTAAGTCTTCCTTAGAATTTTTAGGATTGCTTGCAATCTCAGACTCTTGGTTCTAGGGTTTGGAATCAGACTTAGCTGTTGTCTTTCAGCAGAGTCAGAAATAAATCTCATTTTACTGTATGGGAAACCAACCCCATTTGAAATACCTGCAGTGTCTCATTTCCCTTGTTAAGGAACCTCTTCTTCATTGGTAATGCCCCTCCTAGCCCTGCAGCCGTGCCCCTCCTAGCCCTGCAGCCATGTCCCTCCTAGCCCTGCAGCCGTGCCCCTCGTAGCCCTGCAGCCGTGCCCGTCCTAGCCCTGCAGCCGTGCCCGTCCTAGCCCTTTCCTTGCTTTCTGGTACTCTGTCAGCAGCCCACTCCTCTCCTGCAGTGCCTAGCCCACCTAAAAGCACTGCACGAGCAGTTGCTTGGGGCTGGTCACAGCTTTGGGCTGGATCTGCAGGGATGTTCTCCTGTCTGAAGCATGGCTTTAGACCTGGGGCATGCCAGGGAAATGCTTGTTATGCCAGTAGCAACCAGTTCTCTGTGAGGACCAGTAAATAAGAGAGAATGGGCACAAAGTTCAGTCTCTGGGGAACTGCGTTTGCTGTAGGGAATGTTTAGCCCAGATGTGGTGATGGCTTAGGCTTGTGTCTGGGGCTGGGCAGAGAAGATAGAACTGCATTACAAGGACACTCACAGACCTGGGAGGATTCTCCTTCCACCCTGGTTATTTTAGTTAAGCAGATACAACTTTTGTTGTGATGCCTGCTGGGCATGTTCGTTAATGCAGTCTGTCCAAACTAGCATACCCTAATGAGAAAAGAAAAGCATCCTGCAGAACTGTGTCTGTGGACAAATGTCAGGATTCCCAAAAGCTTTTATTTATTTATTTCAACACGAGTCATTTGTGCCTATTCCTGCAGAAAGGTCTTCCCTGCAATATCTCAAAAATTCATTTGTAAGCTTCTGAGCTGACAAGGTCCCACCTTGCCAGGTCTGGCAGATCTTCCCCAGCCCTCCTCCTTATACTGCCTGGGCTGCAGGTGATGTTGGGCAACCTTCATAGTTCCTCCTGGGGGATGGCATGACATGATATCCTGGAGCAGGCTGTCTCTCTGCTCTGCACCCCACCAGGAAAAGGCAGGGAGAAACTTGCCCATGGCCACAGTCAATAATTTCAGTATAAAACTGTCCTTCTCGAATTGGAACCTAAAAAAATGTAGCTTTTCCAAAGGCGCCAACATTTTACAGTTCCACATACTTGCGTGGGGAACTCTTGGTGCTGAGCATCTTTGGGTGTCAAAAATGAAACATGAAAGCTCTGAGTGATTCTCTGAATGTTTTTTTTTTACTCCAGATATTCACATCTCTATTACTGAGTTTACTCCTGGTGGAGGTGGTGGGGATTAACCTCATTCCCATCTCCAAAGCAGGGAAATATATTGTGAAATCAACTTTTCAATGCCGGTATTGTCTTAGATGAAGAGCAGATCCAGTAAAACCAGTTCTTGCAGCCTTCAGATGAAATAGCTGATATGCAGTAGCTTTCCCAGATGTACAGGCATGAGGAGGATGGCTGGATTCACATATTTTCTCACACGTATCTGCTAATAGAGAAGTCCCACGTCCCACTGTAAATGTAAATATCCAGTAATGTTATATAAAGCTATGGCTTTCCCTGGAGAATTCTTGCTTCATAAATTTTTGGCATCTCAGGATGGATGTAATCCTGCTCCTATGTGTTAAGTAGAAACAGGGCCTATTGCTGTCAGCCTGCTCCACCAAAGCCTCGAGCAACAGGGGAGATCTTATAAATGGACACAGAAATGCACTTGCCATGTATTCTGAGACTTAGAATTTAAAATGTGCCTGAATATCACCTTTGAATAAGGTACTGCCTCCTGCCTGCACTGTGTAACACAAGACAGGTTATTGCTTCACCAGAAGACAGGAGAATAGTTCTTGCAGTGGTGGTCTGGGAGGCTTTCATTGCAGGCTTCTCTTGGCCTTTGGTAGCTCCTTTAAGTGATGCTGTGCGATGCCTTTTTCCAGTGTCTGAAACATAAGGAAGATGTATTCTCCCTTAGTTCCTCTGACCTGACTGGCTTTTGCCACAGAGGACATTTATTTACCCCTGGACCTAAAAGTGTTGGTGATATATTTAGGCTTTTGATGCTTGTGGACATTTTCTCATCTAAACTTCTGGGCACTAATTTTGCTTATTTTTTTGTTAAATTACTTTTCCTAAACAAACATAGAGATTTCATATGATCTTGACCTGAATTTAGATGGTATTTTATGTAGCTCTAGGTTAAAGGCTAATGAATCCTTTATATCTATCTTCAGATGTCTGTTGGCTGAAAGGTGACATTTGGGGGTTGAACTCGAAGATCTCCGAGGCCCCTTTCAACCCCTAACACTCTGTGATTCTGTGATTCTGTGTGACATGCTCAAATCGTGTTAAGTAGCCCTGGACATACGAGTGTGAGTCTCACTCACTAAGCTGGAGTTGGCATCTCTCTTTCTGAGACAGTGCAGAACATCTTGGTACCCTTCCCAAGTCTGGGAGCTTTCCAAATGTGAAAACCCATCATGAGCTAGATCAGCAGTCCAGATCCATGGAGCTGACACAGAGGAACTGTCTGTTGTTCCTAGGCTGATGGCAGTTACGGGCTCTTCAGAAGCCTGATGAGCTATCTACACCTGAGTTTCTATCAGCAGTAGCATTTTGTCCAGAAGGTTGAACTTCATTGCTCATCCAGAGAGACGTTTATTCAGCACGCTCTGCGCTGACCCTGTGGTGTTTGTAGATGTCCTACTAACACAAAGCAAGTCAGGGTTTTTTTGGCAGAAGAGTGGGGGTGGTGTGTCAAGGGGCAGAGAGATCCTTTTGCACCTCTTTCAAATAGATCTAACACAGATTGCTGTCACTAGTAGAAATACCACTTAGAGACAACAAGGAGCACACGTGCACTTTGCAGGTTGAAAATCTGTGTCTGTAATGGTGTCACTCCATGGTGCTTCGGGACATCCCGGAGAACCTACCTGAAATTTATGGTCCATGCAAGACAGTGTTAAGGCATCATGGAGCCACCGCAGCTTCAAAAACCTGGCATCCTCTTTACTTGCAAAGCTAAGCCATTTTAAATTTATTTACACCCTGACATTTCCTCAGGGATCTGTGTTCCATAACCTAATGAGGCACCGGTGCAACTTTGCTGTTATTCCTGGCAGAGACCACTTTGACTCAGAGCCTTACTTCACTGGGCTTTTTTCTTCAGTAGCCCAGCGTAAATAATACATAGGAGGAAATACATCATGTGTTTGAACATGGGGGACAAGTTGCAGGGCTGCGAAGGGTTAAACAAAGCACTGACAAGTTGAAATCAGAATCTCACTTGTCCCCACAGGTCTTTGTGTCTCGCCCTTTTCACCTGTTTCACAACTGCACCTACACTTTGGTGGGGCCCAGCTCAGTCCAGCAGCAGCCGAGGAGCACGCAAGCTTGCAGATGGGCAGTAAGCAGATGGGTGTTTCTCACCTCCTCCAAAGGGCTGCTATCTCCTTCCTCTTCCCTTGGTTAGCAGGAGGTCACACAGTGGACCTTTCACTTCACACCTGAGATACAAAGCCACTGGGTGCTGCTGAGACGTGCAGGGCTTTCTAAGCAAGGGACGAGTTTAAGGTCAGCTTTTAGAAGTAAAAAACTCAAGGCTTCAGTGGATTTTGAAACCGCTGAGTGTGGGTTCTGCCGAGGGACTGGGCACTGTGCTGTTCACACCCCACTACCAAACTGCACCCAGTTGGCAGAAGAAAGGACACAGCGCATGCAGAGATGTAGAAATCCAACCCCGTTCTTCCGCAACTGTTCCAATATGCACTCAGTTACTCGCGTAGCCGCACTAAGCTCCAGGGCTGTGTAAAAGTGATTTACTGAAGAGGGAAAAATGGTTCTTATGAGAGTGATTACAGTTGATTGCTAAAATATTGAGTACTTTGCATCGGCATATTTATCTGAAAAATGCCACCATGAATGTCTGTGATTAATCTCAAGGCATGTATCTCTTCTTCATCACACGGGAAAAGGTGTTGCTCTGCCCGTGGGCAGGGGAGGATGGGCATGCTGTCCTCCCTGGGCATCCACAGCCAGCTGCTTATGTAAGGGTCTGCAGCTTCTCTGTGGTCACGGGGCAGGGAGAGGTGAGGGCAATTAATGGCTCTGAAGATGGGCTCCTGCTCCCAGTTTTCTTGTGAGGTGGATGGAGCATCCCTCTGATTGACTGCTGCAGAGAGGACCTGGGCTGCTCACCCGGGGAGGGGAGGTGAATACTCGCGCTCCGTCGCAAGGTCCTTAACCTGGTTGACAGTTGTGAAAAGCACTGTAGGTAGGAACAGCCTGATTTTCCCAGGGACGAGGAACAAACCTACCAAAGCTGGAACCAGGAGCTGAGTGTCCTGATTTGCTGGTCACGCACTTGAACTAAACGACCACTTTTCTTCCTGGAGAAAAGGAAAGGTCATTATTAATCAAGGAAAGCTAATGTGCAGAAATAGTGATGAACTAGAGCGATAAAGCAGGATTTCCTTTTTTCCACACTCAGCCCAGTTTTAATCTGGTACCAGTTTAGGCACTCAGGGGAGGATAGTCCTTTATCTGGAAACCCTCATGAATGCAGAGCAACCAAATTTGACAGAGGTGAAGGTTTCAAGCACAGGATATCCCTGTGCATTACACAAGCAGAGGGGGCCAGAAGGAAGAAGTCCACAGGAGGCCAAAGTGTCAATGGATGTAGCTTCTACAGAAATACTCTGACTTTCCTTTTGCTTTCGGTGTCACCAATCTGGCTGCTGTTCCATGAGGGTACGTGATACCTCCGTGTTCATGGCTGCTCATTTACAAAATCTATCGTAATAAAACCCACCTTGGAGACGAGATGAGCATTGGGACAAATACAGAAAACTATAAATTATTGACCTCAAAAATAGCTGATGAAGCTTTACGGTCGAAAGTATTAATTAGCCTGTGTAGAAATGGATTAGAGGCAGCACATTTTGACTTGCATTTGTGTGTTTTAACTCTGAAACATGAATCTTGCAGTAAACTGGAGGAAACCTTTACATACTGAGAAAAACTATCGCAAGATGCTTTTGAATTGCACTTGAAAGAACACAGTGATAAGTACATTTAATTCTGTCGACTTAAAGCATATTAAACAAAGAGTACTTCTAGAAAAAAGCTCATTTTTCTGATACGTATCACTCAATCTTCTCGCTAATCCACCCTAGTAGCCCAAGTTTCAATTTTCCACATGAGCTTTTTCTTTCTTAAACCTTAGAGAGTGATGAGGTCCCACATTTGTAGAGCAATTCAGACTTTCCATGTCTTTATTATGTGTGCCTGACGTAAAGCGCTTTCATGTGCAAAGTAAATAATGGCTTTTAGATACAAGCAGTCGGATTTGTAAATTTAAATATTATTGTATATGTTTAACTGCAGCCAGATTATTTGATAATGCCTATGTCTGTCTACTCTCATAGAACACGTGCTTTCTTTCCCTTTTATGACGCTGTATCACACACAAGCGTGTAAGCACTTGAAAATACGCTCACAGGTACATAGGCATGATGAAGCCCACACAGAGCAGGAGACAGGCAAGGACTTGAGCATGCTGTTGGCAAGAACTGCTGCTGGCAGAAAGGAGTTTTTACACTACCTGTGCTGAACACGTCAGGTAGTGCACTTGACCAAGGGTGCCTACAACCACAGGCACCTATCTCGGCAGCCGGGTACTAAGATGCCCAGCGTGATGTTTTAGGGAGGTCATGAGACCCTTCAGCCTGGCAGAGGCCAGGCAGGGGTTGCAGGAGGGGAGATGGGTGGGCAGAAGCAATGGCTAAAGTCACAAGCCCCATTCCCACCAATCCCGCTCCATCTTTGAGTGCACACTGGCTCTGGTGAGCACAGCATGGGGGTTTCCCTCTCTGCTCTGATTCAGGCTCTCTCTAGAGAAGGAAAAATAGAGACCACTTGGGTCTTTGCCCTCAGTGGAGCCAGAGGTAAACCAAGATCTGGGCAGTTCTGGACACAGCCTCTGTCCCAGTCTGCCTGTTCCTGCAGCTTCGCTTGCACTGGGTGGAGGTGCCAGGGAAGCACCATGGTGAGCTGCATCTTCTGGAACCATGAACTCATGTGCACACACACACACACACACACACACACACGTGTTTTGTTGCAGAAACCAGGGTGAGATGAGGATGGGGCAGGAAGGGAGAGCAGGACCACCGCTTCAGTCAGCAACCTCCAGGCAGGGACAGTAAATGCCTGCTAAAGCTGCCCAGCAGGCAAAGATTCCAGGAGGGTAGATGAAATGATTTTGGAGTTATTCAGGAACGAATAAAAGGTACTTCCCAGGCTTGCCCAGGTTCCACCCCAGCTTGTCACTCATTGTAACCCTACAATACCCCTTGGTGTGCTTATTTTTGTGTTTTAACCATCACTCACTCTGACTGACAGCGGTATGGCCAGAAAACAGGGTTGCCTTGTACCCTCTTCCTCCAGCCTCAGCCCCACCCTGCTTGGTGTGGAGTGGGCTAGTGGAGTGGGCTAGTGGAGTGGGCTAGTGGAGTGAGCTAGTGGAGTGGGCTAGTGGAGTGGGCTAGTGGAGTGAGCTAGTGGAGTGGGCTAGTGGAGTGGGCTGCTGTGGCCAGCACAGTGGGACTGTCACAAGGAGGGGACTGATAATATCTGACTGCGCTCTGGGGCTAAAAGCCACCTTGGTGGGACACTGAGGCTGGGCTACACCAAGAGGCAGAAAGCACCTTTGGGAGATTTACTCCCCTACTTAGATCATTTTAGGTTTTTTTTTCCTTACCTTTGCAGAAAAGCAATTCAATAAATCACCAAAAAATGCCTCATACACTCACAAGGAAAAATCATTACCTGCATGTTTTCTGCATGTGCACAGCATCGTATCTACATTACAAATGTCACAAACATGTCTCAGATTCTGGCTCCTTTATTTTTTCCAGATGGCACAGAAGGAGCTCTCTACAACTTTTCCTTAAAACATATTTTTACTTAAATAATGGTGTCCTGCTGACCAATTGTACTCATAAACCAACAGCAGCGCTCGAGACCCACTTTTCACCATTTTAACCCACTACCCAAGACACAGCTCTGACTTTTCTTTGCTTTATGGTGTAATTAATACTTATGAAAATTGTCTAGGTGGTCCTGCTCTGGCAGGTAGGGTTGGACTGGATGATCTTTCAAGGTCCCTTCCAACCCTCAACATTCTGTGGTTCTGTGACAGTTTCAAAACTTTAGAAAATACTCTTGAAAATGTTGAAAAAAATCTCACTGAATCCAGCTTTTTGTGTATAATTCTTTATTTCTGGCAAATCAGAATTTTCTGAGGAAAAAAATGGTATCATTACCCATCCCAGTTAACTCCGCTTGGAATGAGAAGGGTCATCTCTTGAAAATATTGTGTATTTCCCTGCAAAAATGGTGAGAGTTTATCAGGGGATTTATGAACAACCACAGTCAGATGCAAGTGAAGAAAGCTTCCCTTTAATCATTAAGGGTTGCCCATCTTGGTGTTTTTTGGAGGAGGTAAGTTCAGAAAGCTTCCACCTCCAACTTCCATCCTTCAGGCTTCTGTCCCCATGAAATCGTGGCTTCCTTGATGCCGTTACCATGTGAGGCTCAAGCTGATAAGCAATCTTTTGTGAAAACAACAAACTAAAAAACATTTTTAATCTTTCCTTCTGAGTCCATCTTCCTGTACTGAGACAAATAACTTTTTTCCTTCTCTGTGCTGCATTTCCTTCTCTGTAAAATGGGGCGTGTGATCCTGGCCCTTGTGTGAAACGGTTTACTCTCTCCTAGTGCAAGTTCAGCATTTCTTGCACAGAAAAATGATGATGAGTCCTCAGTGGGTGCGACGCAGAGCAGGTCAGACAGCACAGCTGGGTTTCACGTGCAAGTGCAGTCTGCCTGGCTGCCCAATCCAGTTTCAATGAGAATGAAATTGCTGGGTGAAAGCAGCAAGAGAGAAAGAGACCCTCACCCATTTGTGATGGAGAATTTTATTACAGAGACAAAAAACTCACAGCAGAAAATTCAGAGGAAATGAAACATTGCACTATATTTGCAGCAAATAAGGCACCTGTAGGAAGCCTTCTTCCCAGGAATCTCTGTTGAAAGGCAAAGTTATTTAAGAAGACAAATTCCACTCTGTTGTCACAAGCCATAGTATCAATTCCAGTCAGAAAAGGTTGAAAATGCCACATATGCTGACTCCTGCCTGGGTAATGGCATATTGTGCCAAAGAGACGTGAGCCGGCTGAAACAGGCTGAGAGATGGAGGTACAGCGTAGCATTGCCACCAAGAGAGTGAAGGGCACTTCTGCCACAGATTCACCCTGGTTTCCAGCCCCCAAGCCCCAGCAGATACCATGACAACCCTTCCCATGCGTGCACAGAGCACTACAGCTATCTGGAGCATGTTGGTAGGAAAACAAACGCATTCCAAGACATATACGTCATGTGGGCTTGCATTAATTCTACAGTGTTTTGAAGGAAAACTATGCGGGACACTGTTATTCCTCCCTCTCCTTTCCAAACTTGGTTGCTCATCTGGGAGGTCATCCCTGTGCTGTATTTGCCTGGGACCTGTTCACATTCTTCCTGTGACTGGGTGGGGGATGTCAGAAGAGGGCACTACACCCTAGGGATGAGCTGTGGGCCATCCTGGAGAGGTGATGGTGAGGCATTGATGCTCCCTTTGCCTGTTTGTGCAGCACTTCCTTCCCCCCAGGTTTCCCCTGCAGCACTTAAATTCACAGTCACTTTTGGAGACCTGCAAAGTCTGATTTGAGGTTCTGATGTGGTGTGAATTTACACTGTTCACCAGGTTTCTACAGCAGTGACACTCGGGCTTGGCTCTCTAGTAAGTGGTCTCCAGTTGCTGACAACCTGCTCAAAACCACTGCCGTGCCACAGGATTAGTGACACTGCATTTTATGAGGCAATCGTCTCGCTGCTGACCTAAACCTCGGTCAAGTGAGGTCTCCTATGAATGTTTTCAAGACCATAATCCGTAAAGAGATCAACAAATAGACTTTTCTTACGTGGTTTGCAGCCTATCGCAGATCTCCAAGCACAGCCTTCCTTCACTCCAGAGAGTGTTATACCAACTCACCGGGTCTTTTTGTAAGGGCATGAGGACTTCCAAGTCATTAAAAACCACTGCTGTTTGTGGGGTGTGATTCCATTCTGGAAGAGTAATGGGGATTTCACAACGGTTGAGTGGCTCCCTAGGATCCAGACAGTGAGTGATCCAGCAGCAGTTCCTGAAAGGGGGGACGTGTCCTGAGCACAGGGGTTGGAATATTGGTGCATGTTGCACGCAGATGAGCTACACCAAAGGTCTCTTGGCTCTCTGTTGTCTCAAGAGACCGAGGCCCCCAGGTGTGAGAAGTTAGAGAGTCCTTTTTCCCAGTCCTACATCCACGTCGCACACAGCCCTGCAGTGTGGCACGGCAGAACTTAAACAGGTGCCTAGCAGATGGAAAAAATATCAGTGACATGAATGACAGAATTGTACTGATGCACGTTGTTAGGTATTTTAAAAGTTTTCTTTTGTAAACTTGTTGTGAGCAATTCTGCTCCCAGGCAAGGCTTTAAGGCCAGGGAGGACTTAGGTGATCAGGCACGTGCAGAGGACCTCGGATACTTGATTTTCAGCCCACGCTCAGATTTGCTTGTGCACTCTGCATTTGCAGCGCCAAGCAATTCCCATTAGCTCTAGCAAAGGCTGCTTGTGGTTGAGAACCAGAGAATGAGGCCATCTTAATCTCACCTTTCCCCATGAGGGCTTTAAAAAATGGGAATGAAAACAGTTCAGAGAAAATACTGGTCCCCTGAGAAAAGGACAGGTTCTCCTTGCTGGTCCCGGGGGGAATATATAACACCAGGATTAGAGGTACTAAGAGCTGCTTAATGACGCTGCCTGGTTCTGAGCTGTGCACGGTTGGACACGTGGCAATAGCATCCGTGTGCCAGTAGGGCACATCAGTCAGCAGTCTTTAGCTTGAGAACTAATCAAATCACATTAAAATGGTGTCTTCATACATTCATTAACCAGATTTTATTGGGGGTGGGGCTTAAACAAAGGTTTACTGATATTATATAGAGATACAGGGAATAATGCGTGATAATGAAGTCCATTAGAAGGTGGATCAGATGAATGATGTTTGCTTATCTCCTAAGCCCGAAGAAACTAGAGTGTAAGGAAAGGATGGCTCTGCAGAGAGCTGACTGTCAGCTTCTTTGGCTGAGAAGCTTCGGGTAGTCTTGCTCAGGTACATCTTTGCATACATCCTGGAATTTAAACAGGGCCATTCCGGGGCCTGCAGCCTCAAGGTAACACAGCAGCTCTCCTGCTCTCACAGTCACATCAGGCAGTCATCTTCTCACATGGAATCATCTCTGTTTTAAAGCTACTTGCACTCTGCAGAAGAAGCACCTGCCAGACCCTCACTGCAGTTTGACAGTCTTTTAATTATCCTCATTTGTGTATTCATGGCTAATTTTATACTAAGTCATTCTTGCATTAAGGTTATCTTATACCTTTTGTCTGCTTCACAGCCTTTACTATCTCTAATTGTAGAGTAATATTGATATATTTGAATTGCCTTTTTTTCCCCAAGTTTCCCAAGGCCCCCAAGGCAGCATCGGCTCCCACATGCCAACACTGGGGCTCCGTGGGAAACACATGGCACCATCTTGCAGCTTCTGCTGCAAGAAGCTAGAGCAGTAGGTGAAAGTCCCTGCATCTCCACAGAAGAAACCTTCAAGTGAGGGTGAATGATTTTTGAAATACAAGAGTATTGCAGATTGTAAGGCCATTTCTTAATGCTTGGGAATCCCATCTGTACCAAATTTAAAAAGCTTCCAGCTTGTCTAACCCTTAGAATCTCTTTCTTCTAACCCAAGCAGTGGCAGATTTACCAATCGGTGCATAAAAAATAACTGACATGACCTCAAATGCCTGCTTTTTGAATATCAAGGTTGTTCTCCTGCAAAAAGCCAACATGGCTCGATTTTCTCCAAAAATGCCTTAAGTTGTCTTTCTGTTCATGTGTCCACACAGCCTATTATACCTGAACAGAGGAGACTTCACACACTGGACCACCCATCCGCCCTGTGTTACACAGGAGCAGCAGAATAGTCTGTGTTCTGTACTAGGGACTGTTGACAGATTACAGCTCAAGCATCTGGGGGCTTTTCCAAGACACTTCACAACTCCCTTCTTTGGTCCTCTATCCACCTCTCCCCCAAACCTTCTCCCTTTCTCCTGACTTCTTCCCTAACCTGGAGAGAAGTTTTTTGGAAGATCCAAAGGACTTTTATTCACTGCCCCAAGATGTCATCATTGGCTGACAATCCTTTGGTCACAGGTAGCATCAGACCTTCTCTCCCCAGCTCATCTCCTCTCAGGCTTTTTGATCCTGTCCGGGTTCAGAGAAGCCATCCTTGCAAACCAGGGGTCCGTACCCACCTGGCTTCTGCTCCAGCCACCTTTATACTCTGTGAAAGCTGCCTAATGTTAAGCAGAGGAGGCATGTTTTTATTTCTTTCATAAATTAAAGACCCTCTACATGAATAAAAGTCAGTCCTGCAGGTTTTTAAACCTTCCAAAAATATCTCACCTGCAGGGTGCCAGCTTTCCATGTTAAATGTTATTTTATGAAATGAAGGGGTTAGGGCTCAGTCACTTAGGTAAGGAAAAAGTGCTTCTTCATCAGAAGCAATGTTGTCTCTGGGCTGAGATCACCTTCGAGACTTCTGTGCAACCTGCAGTGCAAGCAGTTCTGAGAGGGCTCTCTGGTGAGGAGTTAACTGACCATCACGACAGGATCCAAAGACAGAGACAGTCTAGCAGCATCCACATCAGCCCCAGGCTTGCAAAGGATGCACAATCAAGGGACAATCAACCCAGCAAAGGGTCCCAGCACTTCTCCTGGGGAACAGCTGATTGGCACTCTCTGCTGCTGGGCACTACCAGGCAGGCAATGGTGCTGCCCCTTTTCTTGGACTGAAACCTGGCTCCCTCTGCAAGGCATTTCTGTTATTGCAGTGTTGGGTGGTTTGATCACCACTTATGGGGCTGCTAATAACCTAGGGACAAAAAGACAAGCTGATACAGGCAAAACTAATTGAAACCTCATCTCTTTCCAGAACTTTCTTAGTTTCCCATCGTTGGAATTTTGCAGGATGCTGAGCTGGTTTGAGTTCCTGCATTCATTTAGTATCGGAGAGGCTGAAGGTAAATAGGAAGGTATCTATATTAGGTAGGAGGCCCAAACATTTTGATGCTGCCTCTGGCACGGTACAAAATAAGAAACACGAGGAACAAAATGAGAGGAAGCAGCAAAATTTTTTTTTTTCCCACTTTTTGTTGGCTAACTGCAAGTGACCTGCATTCAGAGTGTAACTCCTTAACACAGCAGTGGATGCGGTTTGATTTTTGCTGCTCCTGTTTGGCTGTTAACCTGAATGTGATATTGCTTTGGTTTAAGCCCCTGCACCAGCAGCTTACGATGTACCTCCCTACGGTGCAGAAGTGAAGGAAGTGAGTTGTTCCATGGTGTGCAGCTTGGTACGTTTGTAGAGAACCTGTAACAAGAGCTCTTCAAACCCTCTCTTCCAAGGGAACAGTCTGCAGGCACCTTTGCAAAGTCCTTTAGTGAGGTGTGCTTTTTTTCCACGGGACTGTAGCTAATATTTGGATGATCTTTGTACATGAGGTTTTAGTTCCTCAACATTAAATTCTAGTAAGAAGGAATCTAACCTGTTGGCTGATACGAATATTTTGTCTATTTTTTTCCTGATGAAAATATAAACGTCATGCATGTATTTATCCATGCTTATGTATATGTATATATACATCTATACAAATATATGCAAAGAGATATAAAAATGTTTCTATCTATCACATGAAATGACAGAGATAACACAATGACAAACAGTACATGATCTCAAAGGGCTGTGAAGTTAAGAGTGCTTTTTCCTCTCACTATTCCAGTAGAGGAACAGATTGAAAAGATACCTAAACAGGTAGTGCTTTGGCATGGGACTGGCAAGCAGCACAAGCCTTCAAAGGAGGTTTTACTTAAGAATTCAGTGCTGGATGTCAGCACAGATTCGATAAGCACTTTTTTGTTCTGATAACCCCTTGAAACCATCCTGAACCAGCTGGGCATGCTTTCCAATAGACTCCCCTGAATAAGAAGTTGAGAAATAGCTTGTGTAACACATTTGTCCTGTAGAGACGATTTGAAATCTACAGAAGTGTGGCAGTGGAGCTGGCTCAACACTTGGAACTATTAAGCCATGCTGGTGTCAGAAAACCATTGTTTTTATTGAATCAGACATGCGAAGCAAAACTCTTACACTGCTTCCCTGCAGCTGCAGCCAGTCTGTGTGCTTGTGCAATAAGTGCACTGTCATCGTCCATCAGCACAGGTGCCAAGGAATAGGAGCAGCACAGACAAGCAGCCAGCTTTTACATCTCTTCTGGCTCTTTCTCATATATAAAATATGTAGTGTTATTGACCTTTGGACAATTCAGATCTGCACTCAGTGGACCTGTTCATCGTTCACAGTGTGGTCACAGGGCTGTGGTCTGTGTGCAGCAGGAATCCACAGCCCCATGGCTGGCTGACACCGGGCTAAGGATAAGCTTTGTCTGCAAGAGACTGCTCACTTTTTTTTCTCCTTTGAAAATGCTTGAGCATTTTCAGTGTTTTCATGGGAATACTTCAGCATTTCAGAAAGCAGTGTCTTTCTCCATGCTGTCCCAGTGAAGTTGAACATATTCCAGCTCAGGTCTGTCATCTAAGACACCAATAAATGGCATACAATCAGCCCAAATCCTGAGCTATCCACAATCCTCATAATTTCTAATATCCTTGCAGCATCCATCTAGAACAACGCTTTCCTTACCATCATTTATTTCTAAAGAACAACCACAATGTTTGCAATATTCTCAGGGATGCGGCCGAGTCAAATTTCATTCCAATGGGAAGAGTTTCTTACCCAATAAAAGCCAGTTCTGTGCACAGAGAGGGGTATTGTCCAAGTTCAGTTTCAGTCCTGTTGTGTTGAGGCAGTAGAAAAGTCTTTTTCACACACTTGAGAAGACTTTTAGGGTACAGTAACACCACCCAGACCATAGTGGGCAATGAGGGTGGTTACTGACATTCGTGGACATCATTTTCAGAAGAAGCAAGTGGTGGCTGATACGAATGCTTTAGGGCAAACATTTGAAATGGTAAGTCATCACATAGAACTTGTGCCGTGAGTCCCTTGCTGGCTGCTAGCAGCATTGCTTGGTGAGACACACTGTACAGCAAAACTATAAAGCATCTTTGGCAGATTAAGTACTTGTTCAATGGTGGTGCAGTTACTGGGTATGTCTGTCACCATGGCTTCATCTGGCCTCCTTAAGGTCACGCAGTATGAAAATAGTATGAAAATAGATGAAAATAGTATGACAAGCCTTGTTTTTTTCCTATGATTATTGGTGAAACTCGTTTCTAAATCAGATCCAGTTACTTCAGTGCCATTGCTCCAGGCTCATTTTCTGACGCTCTTGCATTACGGGTGTTTCTCACCCCAGGGGCAAACATAATTTCTGTTGTCCTTCTGTCATGCTAGGCCAAATAGTAATTCTCTTCACAAGGTCTTTTGTATAGCAAAGTTTTATTGACGTGGTTTCTTGTAGAACTGCTGTATAACATTTTGGTGGCATTGAACTTGCGTGTCTGTCAGTTATTTTCTTGTGTTAATACCTGAAGCTGGGCTCTGCTTTGGGTGGGATTCTCCATGGATGGGATGGAGTACAAATTCTGTCAGGTATGCAAGCTAAATAAAAGATCAAAGCACAGGAATTTGGTTCTAGAGGCAGTTCAGGAATTTTGTTCTTCAGGTGGCTTCAGACATTTCAAACAACATGATAGGGATGGTACAGACCCAGTGGACAACAGTTCAGCTTTGCTGCAGCCATGAATGTCCTCCCGCTGTAAAAGATGCACCCCCAATACTGCGTACTGTGCCACATGATGTGTTCTCTGCTGTCTCTGTGCTTCCCCTTGGCTCAGTAACTTTGGATACCTGTTGTGCAGGCAGAGACTTCTGCTGAAATTTAGCAAAATGCCCCATTTTTCTGTAGTGGTTCTCGCTGAGCTTTTGTCATTGGAGCAGCCAGGTCATTCGAACTGTGACACATGGATTTGTGAGGGCTGAATCTTTACTCTTGCTAGTAAGTAATTCACAAAGCTTATGCATGTGTGTTAGTTTCAGTGTAAATCTCCATTAATCATTATTATAAACAACATCATTGCTGGCTTAGCGTACTCTGGGTTATCATTTGCATGCTTATTATGGCTGGCTTAATCTCATCAGTGCTGGTTACAAGCTTCTGCCAGCTCTGGATCAAGTGGGAATATCCTCAAATCCCTTCCATTTGCCATGCTCTGGTGGACATGTAATGATTTTGTTGAGTCATCTGGCTATTTTCCATGCTGCTGAAATTTATCTTGTTCATCTACCACATTTATTTTAGGTGAAAAAATGAAATAATCTTTGCAGCTAAGAGTTGTGTTTGTCACTGTCAAGGGGGAACACCTTAGGCTGCAGACTTGCCTGCAGATCCACTGTGCTGTTTAGACAGTGTTTCTCCAAAAGCTTATTGCTGCTAATAGCCAGTGCACAGTTTTCAGATAATGTTGTCCTCCGGGCAGTAAAAGAAACCACAGCCTCCCCCAAGGCTCTCCGGGGATACGTGAGGAGGATTCGGTCACCCAAGGTATCTGGCTCGCTGCTTTGCCTGTGCCGTGACTGCTGCATGGGTTTTTCTGTGCTGAAGTGTTTTTCCACGCCGTAGCTGTGTGGATGTCATCACGCAGGCCAGCAGCCATAGGAGACTCCCTGGGAGCAGAAAGCCTAACAGAGCAACCTCTGCTTTGCTGCTTCCTGCACCAGCATTAAGAGGAACATGAGCAGGGCCTGTCCTGGCTATAGGGCAGCCAGGGAGATGCAGCTGAACTTGCAAGACAGTCAGCCCGCTTGGTAGATGCCTGGGCCAGCAGCCAGGGGCCTCAGGTTTAATTTACAGTTAAGTCATCTATGTTTATTTCTCAGAAAATACATATTTTAAAAATTCTGAAATTAAAACATGTCTAAAACTCTCTAAAGTAAACAGAGGTCTTTAAAGGAAAGAATGGCTGCCAGCTTTGCTTTTTGTTCAAGCTGTAACAGATCTGAAGTTTATTTTATACCCAAGGCTTAAAATGATTCTTGAGACAGTTCTTCAAAAGGAGCTGCACATCTGTGGAAGCACTCGCTGAATACTTCAGATAATGCTAAATCTGGGTCAGATGCCCCAGAGATCAAGTCAAAAAGAGAAGTGATTATTTTGCTTTTGATATCTACACCCAACCCCCCTTAAAATGGGTGACATTTCAGCTGCTGGCACATTATCAGTAGCCTGAGATCAGAATAGCTGTCAAGTACTTTCAATATGGAATAAAAAACAAACAAGCAATAGAGGTCATGAGTTAAAAATGTAGGACATGCTGCTAAGGTTCTCAGACCTCGCTGCTCTCCCACAGAGAGGAAGCTGTAGTATGTCTCCATATAATCTGTATATCATGGTGGTGAAGGAAGCTCAGACACGGACCAACCGCTCTTCCAGAGAATGCTTCTGCTGTGCAATGACTTGAAAAATGAAACTCTGTAGGACAGGGAGGTTAACAGGATGGACTGGTTCTTCTCAGGGTTCTTGTATCTGTGTCTTGGGAGAAAGGTTGGGTTCTCTATGTCCTTCACCAGGGAGAAGCATGAAGCTTTGTGTCAGCTCTCTGCTAACAATATTCACTCAGTGTAATGGCTTCTTAGGCACTGAGATGCACTCAAACCACCATTGACATCTTGAAGTCAGGTGTCTTGTGTAGTTGCTTGGCCTTAGTGGAGAGAAATGGCTGGCTCCAGCTGGACTCACCCAAGCTGGGGCATTTATTTCAGGAAATGTTGCTCCTGGAAGGTGATCATCACTCTCTATTGGTTGCAGGCTGGATTCTGAGTTTTTAGGCAGTTAGAGAAGTTGGATCCAGCCTGGGCAGGCTGGAGAGTTGGGCGGGGAGAAATTTAATGCAGTTTAACAAGAGCAAGTGTAAAGTGCTGCATCTGGGGAAGAACAACCCCATGGATCAGTCCAGGCTGGGGGCTGAGCTGTTGGAAAGCAGCTCTGGGGAAAAAGACCTGGGGTCCTGATGGGCAAGGGGATGGCCATGAGCCAACAACGCCAAGAAGGCCAGTGGCATCCTGGGGTGCATTGAGAAGAGCGTGGTCAGCAGGCCGAGGGACGTTCTCCTCCCCCTCTACTCTGCGCTGGTGAGGCCCCACCTGGAACACTGTGTCCAGTGCTGGGCACCCCAGTTCAAGGAGGACAGAGAGCTACTGGAGAGAGTCCAGCGCAGGGACACCAAGATTATTAAGGCAGTGGAGCATCTCCCTTCTGAGGAGAGGCTGAGGGAGCTGGGGCTCTTTAGCCTGGAGAAGAGGGGACTGAGGGGGCACCTCATTGATGTCTATCAATATGCCAAGGGCGAGTGTCATGAGGATGGAGCCAGGCTCTCCTCAATGTCATCCAATGTTAGGACAAGAGGCAACGGGACTAAGTTGGAGCACAAGAGGTTTAGGGCAAACACAAGGAAAATCTTTTTCACAGTGAGGGTGACAGACACTGGAACGGGCTGCCCAGGGGGGCTGTGGAGTCTCCTTCTCTGGAGGCGTTCAAACCCCGCCTGGACACCTTCCTGTGTGACTTGGTCTGGGTGATCCTGCTCTGGCAGGGGGGCTGGACTAGATGATCTTTCTAGGTCCCTTCTAACCCCTAACATTCTATGATTCTATGATCCCAGAGCAGATAACTTTATCTGAGTCTTAAGAAAATAATATTTATTGACTTATTGTTTTCTTTCTTTTGCTTTTCTCTAACATGAAAATCCCCTTGCAGTAGCACACTGTGATAATTTGAGGACCATGCAGTCAACGTGTTCAAATGTTTATTTACAAATTATAGCCCCGCTCAGTTTAGTTGTTGGCCTCGCTCATTTAATTACGATGTGTTTCATTGCTCTTAGTTTTCCCTTATTTTTGCTATAAACTATTTCAGGGTGTTAGAATTCTGCTTATCACCTCTGTTTGCAGGATCTACCACTCATAGGGGAATGTAAAAACTATATTGTCAGCCCACAACTTCAGGCGTCAATCCTGAGTGAAAAATGTTTTTTTTTCTGGGAACAGGTTAGGGAGAGACAGATTACCTTGCAAGAATAAAAAGAGAAGGTAGAGTATGATGCACTCAGAAACTATGGGAATGGGAACCAGGTGCTTGTGAAGAGAAAGAAATGAAACAACATTTGCTGTGACAATGGAGCAACTGCTGCTGCACTGCAATAGCAACCCAAAAAATGTTCCATTAGAGGGTGAGCTATTGCTGCTGGTGGACATACCATAAAAAGGATGCAGCCTCGCTGGAGGTGATGAAGTTGTGCCTGATGCTGCCCTGTGGCAGGCAGCAGGGAGCATTCCCTGTAGCAGGTGATATTAGGGAACAGAGAGGCAGCACCAGCTTGCACGGAGCCGGGGGACAGGTGGCAGCGAGGGTGAGTGGGCGATGCTTTGGTGCTGATGCGTGCAGTCCCAGTGAAGGTCACCGTCCCGCTTTCCGGGCGGGTGCTTCCAGAGCCTCTCCCGCTTGCCGGAGCTGTTGGGGAGGGGTCAGTGTGGCTGGATTCACCCGCGGGCAGCCCTGTGCGGGCCGGGGCCGGGCGGGCAGCAGCCGCAGCCCCCGCTAGGCGTCCCTCGCCCTGTGCGCACCGGGGCTGCGGGAGCCGCGGGAGGCGGCTGCGGGGCCCCGGTGCCCGAAGGGTCCCCGGCGGGTCCCCGGTGCCCGGCGGGTGCCAGCGCCGCCGCCGTGCCCGCGCTGTCGGGCCTGGGCACTGCCCCGCTTTGCGCTCCGTTTGTTTCTAGCCCCGCATCACGTTTAAGAGCCGCGGCTCTAACTTGGCGCTGTCAGTACCGAGTAAAGCTCTGAGCCGCGCTGCCAAGGTTTGACTCTGCTCAAACCGAACCTAGCCGTCAGTTTGGTTCTTTTCCTATGAAACCAGAACGAGATATCTTCTTCTCCCCGCTGCCAGCGCTCGGGGTCCAGCTGGATGGGACCCAGTGGAAACCACGGCTGGTTGGGGATCGCAAACCCAGACCCGCAGGGAGAGCCAGGGCAGCAAACCCCGACCCGCAGGGAGAG
>JANVCC010000072.1:1950778-2017112 GCA_025345505.1 Todiramphus chloris collaris
CAGACCCGCAGGGAGAGCCAGGGCAGCAAACCCAGACCCGCAGGGAGGGCCAGGGCAGCAAACCCCGACCCGCAGCACCTGGTGCCCAGCCCACCCCGTGCCAGCTGCGGGAGCCCAGTGTTCCAGCGCTGCCTTTGGGGCTCCCACAGGCCGAGGGGCAGCGAGTGGCTGTCCCAGCTGGTTAGCTGTGGTGTTTCTCCCGCGATGATTCAGAGTTTTCAGCAGAGAATTAGTGGTTTCACTGGCCTTTTGATAATCATAAATTTTTTTTAAGCGATGGAAGTGGTTTACCAAGATGATTCCCTGAATAGAATGAAGAACTGTTTTACTTTTAAATGCTGCGAATAACTGATGATGTGTAAAGATGTCAGATCTGATTAAGAATGAAGCTAACACAGACAGATCGTGTCTGTTCGCTCCAAACAGACACTAAGGAGGTGGTGAGATGCAGCTGCTAAACACCGCACCTCTTTGGAAACAAGGCGTAAGATGTTAAAGCTAAAGGCATGGGCAGCTTCAAAAAAGCAGTGTAGGGCACTCGTTGAGCCTCTGGTAACGTTTCTCGTTTCTGAAATACTGGAGGATGCTCAAGAAGACTGAAAAAACTTCTGATATTGTTCTGTCATCATTTAAAAATGCTGAAGATAATGACCTGTTAAGTGTGGCTGACTACAGACTAGCCAGCTTCACATGTGTTTTGGGCAGATGAGAGCGCTGTGGAAATGAGAGTAAGTCAGTGATTGCTGAAGAGTACTAAAGGAGGGCAGCCTCGTTCAATGGCAATGCTTACACAACTTGATTGTATCTTCCTTTTTTTTTTTTTTTTTTAATGAGATTATGAGTCATCTAAAATTCAGTCATGTAATTTCGTTCTTCTAGTTCAGATGTAAGTACTTAGCCTTGCTTGGCAGATCCCAGAGACATATGTGGAAAGCTGTCATTCTCATGTTTTGGTGGGTCTGTGGAGTACGTGGGATCTACTCAAAGGTGATCTGTGGATACACTGGCCCTCTATGAAAGGGCTACAGAGGCAGTCTGGCTAGAA
Organism: Todiramphus chloris collaris; assembly: GCA_025345505.1. Lineage (NCBI taxonomy): Eukaryota > Metazoa > Chordata > Aves > Coraciiformes > Alcedinidae > Todiramphus > Todiramphus chloris. The sequence goes on from JANVCC010000072.1 coordinate 1,951,824, forward strand.
GTCCAGCTCTTAGGTAGATACAGACAAACGAGGAGAATCCTTTCTCAAGCATATACACATAAAATTACAGGTACTGCAGAGGTATGAGAACTCAAATCATAAAAAGAAAAGACAAATACTCAAGAGCGAAATCAGACTTTCAGAGCTTTGATAGAGAGGATAATTTTCCACTGAAAGAAGTTTCTTAAAGGTGCTGATGAGACCTCTGCCCTAGACAATCCTGACAATGTTTTTGTTAAGACTGCTTCAGTTCAACTCGACGTGAAGCAGGAATTATGTCCTGAAAGCCTTATGTTAGGAAAAAAGTCAGATGGCAGACTCTTCTGGCCCTGAAGTCCATCAGTCTAAGAGTGCTTCTCCCTGTGCTGTCTGGTATAAGCAAGGAAGATGGTACAGGGAGAAAAATAATAAAACTGGGCTGGGGTGATAACTTGAACTGAAATGAACTGAACTAAATGAAAAAGTATGTATCTCTGGCTGAGACTTCAGTCTGAGTACAGACACAGGTATACCCTATATCCACACAGAGGCCAGATGTGCATTCGAGAGCACCACGAGGGAGAATTAGAATTTCCACGGGGGATTACTGTGTTCCCACTTCCTGCTAAACTCCTATCTGTGGAGCTCTGCCTGAAAGCACGTCCCACTCCCTCTGCTTTTTACAGCAGGGGTTCACTGGTGTAGCATGGGCTTGGGACATTTGCATATGACCAGAAGGTGAGCTGTTTTTCTGGTGTTATAGCTACTCAGAGCGCAACATGCTACAGCAAAAATTCTGAAGGACCTCCTTGGACAACAAATGGAGGCACATAATTTAAACCGTCTTTGTTCTGCAAAGCTGAGCATCTTAGGTGAGGAATGAGGCAGCTACTTTTACCTGGCCTGGTGATTGTTGCCTTGACTGCATTTGCAGAAGTCATCTGGCAGAATGTTCATCATATTAGTGTAAAAAGTCCCGTGAGAACAAAACGAGGTGTTTCTCTTGCTGCATTGCATCACGTTTTGTATCATTCCCATGTTATCCCCTACCATTCTCGTGCCTGGGCCCAACATCTTCCATCCTGGAAGAGCAGAGGTTGTGGTGGTGGGGAGGCAGGGAAAGCAGATGCAGGTATCTGCATGGGACTTTGCAGCCAGTAGGAAAAAGTACCTGCAGTGAAGTTTTCTCACAGGCAGAGACTGTCTTTCTTAGGGAGATGCCGAAGGGAAAATGCTAGGACACAGCTAACCTTGGAGACATTGGTGACTGCATCCCTTACTGAGTTTTCCAGGGATCAGGAGGTCAATTGCTATCTTAAAAATGAAAAAAACCCCACAAAACCAAAACCAAAAAGTGCAAGCAGAGGAGTTAAAAATGGAAGGAGCAAATCTCCTGCTAGGCTGAGCATCTGGGGCTTGAATGGCTCTTTTGCTCTGCCTGCAGAGAGAAGAGCAAGAGAACGAAGCTGCTGATGGAGTGCCTGCTTTTGGCTGGACTACAAACCCCATTAAAATGGCAGTGCCAAGACAGTGACAATATCTTGGCATGGCTTTCCAGTGGTCAGAGTGACCCTATATATCATTTTATGTATTTATTTTTCTATATGTATACAGTCACCTCAATGACTTGGCATGCTTTCTAGTCATGCCAGCCAAACCAGACCTTTTCTATTTGGCTCTACTTTCAAACTTTCTGGCATGTTGACTTCTACCAGGAAAGCTGTTAGCAGAGGAGCCTCCGGTCTCAGCTGGGTTGTAGCTGCCTTTTTTTTTGCTGCAGTCATCAAGGCAAAGAAGGGAGAATCTGTGTTCACTTTTATATAAGAGATAAAGGGCAAAGATGATTGGAAAGAGAGCTAGGCAGGAAACAGTAGAGTAGGTGCTAGTTTTTAAACCAAGTAGTGTGTGAAGTTTTTAAACATAACAGTATAAACCACATAGAGCTTAAAGCTGTCTAATAAAACCAGTTGCTAGAACAGTCTTGTCTGAAAACACCTGCTTGCTTTAGTTTAGCAGTATTTAGAACGCGCGTTTGTCACCTCCATGTCCTTTGCAGAAGTGTGCAAGCATGGGGTTATCAAGCAGTTTCTCCTGAATTACAAATTTATCTTAGTGTTTGGAAAAAAGAAAGAACTAAAAAATTATCCCACCATCAGCAATAGCAAGATGCATGATGCACCAAGCGTAGGAGCCTGCCGGGATCCAGATCCAGCGTCACGAATGGCCGATGCTCCGCTGCAGGTTTAGTGCTTGGTGCTCGCCTCTTGCCTCTGTGCTCACCTTCCAAGAGCAGTTACAAGCTGGACAGTGCTCTTAGAGCCTGCATAACACCCAGAAACAGAAGATCCCGAGAGATCCAAAGTGAAGCAATGCTTTTTGAGGTCTGGAAAGTGGAAACGACAGAGAAGTTTCATAGTTGCTGTCTGATTGACTAAGACCTTTCATGACCAAGAGAGCGTGTTTGAAGAAACCACAGCATGAGGAGAGGAAAAGAAACACATTATGCCAGCAATTCACGTTTTGTCTTCAATGACATTTCACCCTGACATGGGAATAGTGTCGTCAAGCTGATCTCAGATAAATGTGAGATAAATCTTAAGAAGCAGGGAAATTGATTTCCTGAAGCAAGGAGCCATGAGATACTATGATGGATAAAAAATTTAGAATATACAGCTCCTTCTCACTGTCAGGCTGGGATCCTGAACATGTAACTTAGAGATCCATGCTGTATTCTTCTGGATCTGCAGCTTGCAGACAAGCCTCCACACACAGTTCCTATAGGAGTAATTCTGTGGTTTATTACCCTTGATATTAATTGCTATATTATTTGTGCACTAGAATGAACTGAGGGCAGCCAGACTGCTGTCCTGTGGCAGAAGGCTGTTGACACATACCTCATGGCGTGGAAGACTACAGTTGAAACCCATGTTTAATACAGTCTGTACAGCAACAACAACAAAAGAGAGGTAAAAATGAGAACAGTGCTAGAAATTCACAGGCCTTTGAAAAGTTGGGCAACCAGAGGTTTGGGCAAGTGTTGGTGAAGCTCAAACCCTACAATTTCACTGTACCTCTCCTCTGAATCTTACAGAGAGTCAATCCATAATAACTTAAATTTGGTATCAATCCTTTCATATCTGTGATACCGAAGACAGCCTTCAGATAGCTCTGAAAAACTCTTCTAATACAGCTGCAGAAACGAGCAGGTATTTGCAGTGAAATGTTTCTAACACAGTAAAAAACACTGAACAACTAGATAAAGAAGTTCATCAGGGCTCGCACAGCCTGAAGCTAAACAAGGGCTACCCATTGCTGGTTCCTGCATGGTTCAGTACAACACCCGAGTCACAGAATCACCGGAGTGTTTTCTGGAGGTGACCACTGGCAGTCATCTAGTACAATTTTGCTTTGGAGCTGGACTGCTGTTTTCACGAGGTGACATTGGAGAGGGCTGTCTGCCAACGTGGGCTGAAAGAACAAAACGCTGTTACGATGTTCTGATGGTGTTCCGTTATCCAAAGAAAGAGTATCCATTTCCCATTAATCGTGTGAGAGGCAGGGGTATCATTATTCTGTATGATGTAAAGGAAATTGTAGGTCGGGTTGCAGTACTGGAGAGATGCTTTGCTCCACCTCTGGGCTGTGAATAGAAACGTGCATCCTCACATATGCTTTAACTTCTTTTCAGTGTTAGAAGTTGTTGGGCCTCCCATAAAAACAGTGCTAGTAATTTTTTATCATCTTCATCATTCCTGACTGTACCTAAAAGCATGCAGATAGAGTACATGGATAGGTAATCCTGCAAATACCTGCTTTGCCAACACAAAGCGTACCCTGTTGTCGTTCCACTCGGCGTAAGATTTGGACAGCACCCAGGCAGAGTGGGATAATGCCGCTTGGCCGAGCTGTGGGTGCTGTCCCCCGGCAGGCTTACAGTCGGGGAGAACAGAAGGGGAAAATGTCAGCTTGAACTTTAGCAGGCATTTAGCTCAGCAGATGCGTGGTGACTTAGAAAACACTCTGCGTTTCTTATCCTTGGAAAGACTTGGTCTGATAGAGCTGGCAGTTACCATGAGATACTCATCTAGTAAACCTTGGCGTCGCATCTGTCACGTGTTTAAGCTGAACAGTAAATAGTAGGCTGTGAGGGCAATTTCTTAACTTCTTTAATGCTGCAACATCTTTGCCACAAGGCCTCTGCTGCCAGCAGTATTTCAGTGAGGAGACACACAGAGCAGGAGTGTGGGTTTGTGCCACCCCTCCTGCCCCTCCGCAGCACTGATCACCTCCTCCCCTTCGCTGCTGGGTCTGTTCACACCATGCCAGGGCTGTGAGAACTGGCACAGCATGAGCCTCGCTGAAGGGTCTGACTCTTGCACGTGCAAATGCTGTAGCTGTGTTTGATGGCAAGGTGGCCGTAAGACAGAAGTTTGGGAGGACTGTCCACTGAGTTACAGAAAAAGAGAGCAAGCACGTTTGTTCGGACCACAGACACAATTTACACTCTCCAGCTGGAGGCAGAATATTTTCTTTCACCTTTTTGTTGCTTGATTTGAGGTAAATATTGGATGTCTGTGTTTCCTCCACAGCTGGCTGGTGAAGTAGATAGGAAGGAATGATGCAGGCAGCAGATATCCAAGCATCTGCTGCAAGGTCTTGACTCTCAGCATGGCACTACAAGAGCTGAGAGTTTGCAAATGTGATAAGGTGTACTCAGGAACACCATTCAGTGTTGTCCCTCTTCCTGGACTGTAACAACATCTTTACCAGGGTTGGAGATGATGAGCGATGGAGTCAACCTTAGAGCAGTGATCGCGTCAGGAGCTGTAGCTCCTTTGAGTGACCTCCACTGGCTGCAAACCTGAGGACTCTTCAACATGGTCAAGGCAGGAATATGACCAACCTAGTGTTTTCAAGGAGGAAAGTAAAGGAACTAGTTCCCTAACCCACTACTGTGGCATGCTTTTGACGTTAGAATAAAATGAACTGCATCTGTTTAAACCACCTGTGGATCTAGCACATGGTTTTCAGGATTGCAGCAAACCATTCTGAAGATAGTTCACATGTAGCATCAAACAGAATTGAACCCAGTGACTGTAACCAAAGTCAGAATGTTTATTACCAGTTAATTTGTACGCATGCCTGTGGCTCTTATTCTTGGAAGCAGCCTTTCTGGATGACTGTGAAATGCTGCTATTTCTGCTGCAAAAAGTACATTTTTCCTGTGGTAGCCCAACTCCTTCTGAAAACACTGCTCAGCTGATGTAGCTTTTTTCCTAATGTCCTTTCTTCTTGTGTAGGAATTTCTGGCATAACGTGATAGACAATTTAGCCATACGGCACCTGCATCCACATTATTGGAGATGTAGGACAGGGGATCAAATTCAGGCTGGGTGCAAGCGAAGGGAATGCTGCTGCTGCAGAGAAATGACCTTACCACATACTGGTCTTGTACTCCTCCCTCTGAATGAAGATGGGGAGCTGACTTAGTGATACTATTTTAAACCATCAGGAAGAAGTAAATAACTGGTCTGCAATTTCCGGACACGTTCTAGTGGGAGATTTTTAAGGCTATTTGAGCATTTTGAACTACATTGTTTCCCCTTGAGCCAAAAAATTCTTCCCTGCCATTCTGCACCTTCTATTGATCATGGTTCAAGGATCAAAGTAAAGTGCATTTTGTGAGAAGCAAAGGTTAAAGTCATTCGCAAAGTTTCTTGACTGCTGGGAGTTCAGGGGCAAGCGCTTGGGCAGCAAATACAGTATAGAGCCCTTGTGTCCTACTGCCTGTCCATCCTCTGGCATCTGTTCTGAAAACCTTTTGGTTTTGAAAGGACTGCATCACGCATTAAAAAAACAGCACAGGGTCTCAAAACCATGGCAGAAGTCACCTCCCTGGTGTGAAAGCCACAGACCTATTTATCAGTATGGTATTTTTCCTGCATTCACAACTGCAGCAGTTATCCCCCTTCCCTGCTCGTTACCAGGAGGATTTCTTTCCCTTGGGTTTAATGAAGCACCAAAAGTCATGGCTTTATTTATTGATAAGCCTTTCCAGGGTGCCCGTTGCTGCAGTGTCTGAGGCCACTCAGGCTGTGACCCCGCCGCATTCCTTGGGAGGCAGGGAAAGGGCTCGGGGGTTTAGCGCTGCCGCCCGGGAGCTCACCCATCACTAAGTGCGAGAGCGCTCACCGTGCGACCCACTGGTCCCCCAGTCACCACTGCCTGGGGGGTGGGCTGATCCCAGCACTGTTTGACTTGCTGTGATATCAGAGTGTGCTCAGCAAAGAGTCTGGGGGAGGCTGGATGGAAGGGACAGGGAGGCAGAACCTGTTCATCCCTTCCAACCATGCACGGGGACTGGTGTGAAAGCTGACGCACCCGTGAAGGTACTGGAGATACAGAATAAATGGGGAAGCAGTGCTGGGTTTTTTTACAAGAGCACTAGCAGCATTTAAAAGCTTCTAATAAAAGCAAGATCCTCAACTAAATCTAATCTAACACTTGCATCTCTTCTGGTTTTTCCCATTTCTGACAAGAGCAAAAAATTTGCAGCTTAGGAAAACTCCCAGGAGAGGAAATATTATTTATAGTTCAGGCTATTTTTTTTTTTTTTAAACACAGTGCCATGTAGAAATTAATTGAAAAATAATAAAAACAAAAAAAATTAGGAGAACTTTTCACCTCTGTGAATACCTTTTTCTTTTCCCTTACCAGTGCTGAATATGGAATGGGGAAGCAGGTATCATAAATCCACAAAATAATTATTCCCCGTTTGCTATATTACATTTTATTTATATTCCCTGGCTGTTATTTTATGTTAAATCTGCAAGTCCTCTTGTTAGATTTTAGCTTCCACCCCAACAAATGAGCACGTAGCACATAACCACTGTTGCCACAGAGATTTCTGTTCCAAAGCTTAATTACTCTCTGGTTATGTTCGTAAGAGTTTTAAATATTTCTGAGGGGCCTTGGTAACTGTAAATTTTTGCCACAAGCTTGTTTTTTGATTGGAAATAACTGGTCTATCAGGAACAAAATCATCAGATGTTTTGCCATGAAGCGTTAAATTGACTTGCTTATAAAACCTAGTAAGGTTTTGGCTTTTGAGGTCCAGGTAACCGGTCCCTCTCTGTCACATCCTTGGGGAGAGCGAGCTTCAGGATTCGGTGATGTTTGCCTCGGACTGGACAGTTTAATTGGACGGTTCAAGGGATGGAGTTTTGATCTGTGAGAAAACCTGTTGCTTTCAGTAGCGAGGACCTCTTCTCAGCAGCATCTACCAGACTTCAAAAGGAGATGTTAATGGCTGTGAGGAGCACGTAGTCAAGAGGTGACGGAAGAGATCAGAGGGAAGAAAAGCAGCTAGGGGGATTGTCTGTACAATTCTGTAGGCAGCTCAGAAAGTGTGTCCAAAGAGACCGTTCGGCAGAACATAGCAGAGCCCTGCAGACAAGCTCAGAGAAGCCCAAACATGGGTTTCTCCTTTCTCTCCTGCATTTTAGATAGCAGTATGGCATTGCCTCGGTTATGTTTTTACACCATCAGAGCTGGTCCTGCTACCTTCAGCTGGAGTGAGAGGCTGCAGAGGCTGCCCAGCCACGCTGAGCAGAGGAGAGCTGAGCAGAAGCGTCCACGTTAGCGCTCACCAGCACAGAGACGTGCGGTCACCTGCAGCGTGGGCCTGAGCAGACTGTTCCTGTTAGCTCGCCTCCACACTGCTGCTGAAGAGGATTACCTTTGGTCATGCTATGCTGCTTCCAGCCCCGGAGTAACATTTTTCCCATTAGCTTGGGAGTGTCTGAGCCATGCTCCACTGAGTGGGGTGGGCAGAGTAAAATTTCCCTCTATTCAAAGAGCACCACTTTGCAAAACAGCAGTGAAGTGGAACACAAGTGTGCTTGGCCTCCAGGACAGTTGGCTGTGAGGAATGAATAATCTGAGCTCGTGTCGGGAGGAACTGCTGTTCCTTTGTCCCACCATGAACACGATCGGCGTCCCTGAGACCTTTTCTCCAGTAAACTGTGTTTGTGTCTCAGGCTTCTTTCTTCATAGCCAAAATTGCTTCGTTTCTGGTTCTTTGCAATTATCTTCATATAAAGATTGAAGCAGATGGGTAAAATTCATCCTCTTTGTTAATTCCAAATACTTCAGTTGAGCAGTAACGTGAGACTGGCCTGTATTTAGAAAGTTGATATGCTTAAAGTTTGAGGAGCTAAATGATGGTTCAAGATACGCACTATGTAACAGGAGAGCTGGAGGCAGAGCACAAGTTACACTCCCAGAGGAAGCAGGGTATTTAGCACAGCATGGAGGCATATTCCATCAGGTGATTCAAAGGCATCTCCACTCCCACCCCCCTGCCTTGGACTGCTGCCCCAGCTCTTATTATGTCCGAACGGGGAGCAGTCCGGGCTCGTTCTCCACCAGAGCTGCCCGAGACCTGCCTCGCACAGAGCCGGGGCGAGCAGGTTAACGAGGCCGGGGGCAGCGCTGCGCGGGGCTGGAGACCCACTGATTCACTCTTTCCACCAGGTGATTTCTGCCAGTGCAGCTCCTCGGGACCTTGTTAGAAGTGAAAACGGCTTTGCCCACGGGCACATTCTCTAAGGAGAGCAGCTGTTTTCATAAAAACGATTAAAATCTGTACCAACGAGACATTTTATCAGAGTTCTGGCCAGAACCCCCCCTGCTTAGCTCCCTCTGCAAATCTACTTGCAGGTGTTTCAAGAGGGAAAGCTGAGAGAAGGAAAAAAGCAAGGCTTAGCCAAAAGTTAGCATGACTAACAAATTACTCATAATTAAGGTTTGTTAATTGCGTAGAACCCAGTTAAACCTTTCCACGTCTAAAATGGAATAAGTTATGCTCACAGCAGAGCCGTTTAGCTCTTAGACATGTTTGGTGACACTTGTCTGTTGATTTGCTGTTAGATAACTTCTTGGCTTGGAGCCAGACGGGACTGAGCTAAGAGACTTTTTGTACATGTGTTTGCAGCACATTTTCACAAAGGGTTGCCAGAGTTTGGCCCATGATGACTAGCGAGTGGATTTATTACGTTATTATTTTAGATTGTTATATTATTATTATGCATGACTGACATTGTGAAATTCTTATGTTACAGAGCTATGTAGAGTTAATATAAAACAGTAAGCCAGAGAGGCATTTTTCTTCGAATTCCAACATAAAGTGCAAATTTTATGTAACTGAAAAGTCATGACTTTATGTAGCATTTAGAACTCTGCTAGAATGAGGACACCTCCCCAGAATGTTGCCTCAAAGTAGATCTAGAAGAAACCTTTCCCATGATTCCATAAAAAAAGCAGATGCCCGGAGAAATATCATTTCCAAGTGTGTGTGCCTCTTCCTTTCTCAGTTCCAGCTGGGACAGCAACTGGAAATACCAAAATACCACAGAAATGTAGTTCTTGTGGTACTTTTAGCCCCGGCAGAAGCAGGAAGCATTAGAAATCTTCTGATAAATCATGTTTTTATGAGATTTCCAGCCCAGTGTTGCAAGCTCAAGAAGTTTGCATAATAACCTCAGTTCTGCTTGCCCATCTGAATCAAACATTACCCTCGGGAAACTCACCTTTATACTCAAGGACTGTTCTGTCTGCGCTGCTGCAGATATTCATTCTAAGCCATAACACATCTTCAGTTTCACATTAAGTCCAACTATAAATTGAATTAAATCTTGTTATGAAAGCCAGATTTAGCTTGGCCTTCCATTTCTGTTAGCTACAGGACAGTTGTTGGTTTTTTTTTTCCCCAGGACAAAGGCAACTGCAAGACTCAGCAGTTTGAATGCCCATGCCAGGAGAGCTGCAGCAGGCTGCTCTTTGGGTGTGGACAGGTAAAAACCAGTAACATACCATGGAGAAGAAAGAATGAACACATCTTGAATGGCACCTAAACTGGCCACGGTAGAAGATAGAGGACTTCCAGGATGAGTTGGTGAGTAAAAGAACTTGAAAACCTGTAAGAAGAGCTGTCTCTCTGGTGCACCCTGACCTGCCTCTGGCCATCTTTTCCTTGTTGTGCAGAAGTCACTGAGCCTGGCACCAGCTTTTCCTGCTGTGTGGTAAAGCCTGTAAGACACTGGGTTGTGTGGTTGGCTGATGATATGAGGAGGCCTCACCAGATCAATTTAAGTAGATCGATATGATGGTAGCAATATCAGGCGTGTTTTTCTGTCCTTTGCTGAAACCTCTGTAAGAAATCAGGTCAGTGCGATCACACCAGAGAGGCTTTCATTGTATGCTGGTTGAAATTTCACCACAGACAGATCACAAGATTTGCATGACCTTGTGATCTCTTTTGTGAGTGGTGGTTGTGCAACAGATCCCCTGGTAAGATAAGACAACGTGAAGGTTTACACGAAGTAGGAATGTTTACTAGAGGTATGGCTTGCCACTTTCTTCCTTTAAAGAGAAAACACCTACATTTCAGGCTCAGAACAAAAAAAAACCAAACCACCAAGCCAAAAGAAACTTGATATTTGTATTGTCTTTTGAGGTTGAGTATGATGCCAGATCTGCAGTTTTCAACTTGTAAGACCTCTCCCTTACTAGAAAGAATACCAGTTGAAAGCAGTAATTACCGGTAAACATTTCTTTTTTTCCCAGCACGTGATGCTGAGTGCACCATAAATGGGATGTATCTGTGTTGACCACTTTGGTAGCCAGGGCTTTGTTGAAAGGGTTGTAGCCTAAGGTGCTGTTTGTTCCTTCCATGTTCCCTGCTCCTGAACACGCACGAGGTGACTGCGAGGGCCACTCTTGTGTCGCTAGCTTCCCAGGTTGCCAGTAACAGAGGAAAATACAGAAAGCACAGCTCACCTCCTAGGATGTCAGCCAGGCATCTTTAAGTCGACGTTAGCGTCTGTGTCGGAGGAGGTGGCTGGAGATGCCCCCTTCCCCTCTCTGTGTGTGGTTTTGCTGGGTAGCTGTCACCTTTGCTTTCTGCAGGCTGCTCTTTTACCTTTCCCAACCTGCTGCTGCCTGCAGACTCGGGCTGTTATTTCGTCCAGGGCAGGCTGTCACAGAGGGCAACACACGCTCACGCAGCAGCACTGCTTTTGTTCTTGTGCCTTCGTTCCTCTGATCTAAAAATGTGAACATATCTGCTTGCTCTTTGGTATGGGAAAAAACCCCAAACCTAACTATTTCCTGAGTTAGAAGCCTGAAGAGACACAGGCCTTTGAAACCTTTTCCTAGTGTGTAGGCAAGAGCTAACAGTAACTAAAGTTTGTTATAACATACGTACCCCATTCTGCTGATGCTCAGATTGCAAACTGTTTTGGATGCTTGCGCTCACAAATGCTTTTGTCCATTTCTGGTTTCCTTTGCATTTAGTGTAAGGGCTTGTGAATGTTTCTGTTAATTTAAAAATTAAACCCAATGCCTTTTTGCTGACTACACGAACTTCTTCAAGAGCACACACACATATATATACACATACATATGTATAGCTCGGGAAATAAGTATTATTTTTATTATAGCATTGCCTGCATGGACAATAAAATGCCCACTAAATATAGTTAATGTTAAAAGTTCCCCTAATGCATCTTAGATCTCAGGAATTTAGAACCTGGCTATAAACAAAGACTTTCAATACCCAAGAGAATATATTTTTCCTCAAACAAAGAAAAGAAGAGTATGTGTTGAACTGGCCATTGGTTTTCCCTCCAACAGGAAGCCTTTCTGTAAATGTTGGGTTCAATGATGTGTTTATTATGTTTGAATTGCTGCTGTGGTTAGGAACTCCCTCTTTTGAACAGAGCGATGTGTTCTGGGATGCATTGCATGCTTGTCCTCTTAAAATAACATCAGAGAACAACAACCTTTGGAATAAAACAGGGGAGAGATGATGTTTGTGCGGAAATAACGATCTGGGGTTAGCCTCCTGTTCCTGTTAGGAAAGCTTGCGATGGGAAGAACGTTGAGCGATGTTACCGGTGCGGTCTTTATGCACGAACTGATAGGGACATTTGCGTGGTAGGACACACTGGCTGCAGAGGGGAACAGCATGGGTCAGGTACCAAAAGTATGCCAGTGCTCTCTGTGATGGTAAGAGCCAGAGACAGATGGGCAGCAGACACCAAGTGCCAGGGGCAGGGGGCTGGGCAGGATGGCTGCTCTTGATGTGCAGCTAAAATCTAAGTCATCTAGGACAAAGGGATTGGCCAGCAGTGCCAGGAAATGGTTATCATCCAGCAAGGCCTGGGTGGCCTGTGGCACGATGATTTAATAGCTGAGGGTAACTCCCCAGCAAGCAGTGTGTCCAGAAAAGCATCCGTAGCTCAGGAGCTGCTTGTCATCACCTGAATGACTTAATAGCCACCACAGAGCAGATGGCAGTGGGGCACGGCAACAAACTGCACTGATAACTGCACACGGGATCCTTTCCCCAGCTCTGGTCGCAGGCATATGAAGACTGGACTGCTCTCCCAACTTTGGACCGCTCTTTTAAGTAGGCAGGAGAAGGCTGACTATAAATTTGTCTTCTTTGATTCTTAATAAAGTGACTGATAAGATTTGAGATTTCTGAGGAACCAAAGCAAAATGAGGGAGTTCCCATCCTCTGAATTCTTCTGGGCTTTTTCAGGGTATTTTGCAATATAAACCGATCTGGACCTATCTCACAGTCTTCTTGTACAGGCAAGCTGGGTAAGTTTTTACTGGAATCACTCATCTGCTTTCCAGAAGGTTACTGTGGATTAAGGGGGACACTGAAGATCAATACTCTTCCCAAGCTTGCTAAGAGGCTGTTCTTCTCGGGATGCCTGTTCCCCTTTAGAGACACTTGGGGAAATTGTCTAAAAGATGTGTGAGAAATGTATGTTCTGCTGGTTTATGGCAGTTTCTGCTCTTGGATCTTGAGCTCTCATCTGATGCCGTATCACTCAGTATGGAGGAATATCATCAAAAGCCATGGAGAAAATGTTCAGGTCTGTCAAAGTTAACAGTGATGGTGGCAGAGTAGCAAGGCTTCAGAAGGAAAGTTTAGGAAATGAGTTCTGGACACATGATGATGTCTGAGCCAGAGGGATTCAGGGAGTTGTACAGGGGGAGAATGAAGCTCTGGAGAGAGAGTTCTCAGGAAGAAGGCACATGTCTACAAATGGAAGAGGTTAGTGCAAGAGAAGGTGTAGGAAAGGACCACTGTTAGCACTCACAGGTGAGTGGTGAGGGGCTGGGTTTGCTAAGACAGACATGGGTGGATTGACTAGAAGGAGATCCAGAAGAAGGCACAGTCATGAAACCTGCAGGAGGAAGGCAGCACATTGTGTTGCGGAGACTGTGTTGCGGAGAATGAGAGCAGAACAGTCTTGCAAAGAGGAAATTAAGAGCAATTGCTGACTCTACAAGTAAAGCCAGTTGAAACGGGTCAGTTTGAAAGTCCACTCGCAATGGTGACAAATATCTCCTGCTGCTTTGAGGAATGTGTCTTCTCTCAAAAGAAAATTGAAGCACGCAGGCACAGTTTTGTGCTCTTTCAACAACAGCAATGTGTAGAGCAGAGAATTCAGTCCACGTCTTCAGTGATACCTCTAGAAATTGTCTTCTGCCAATTAAGTCCACTCATTTTTCCACCAAAACACCACTGTAATTGGCACTGTAAAAGTGCCAAGACAGGTGGAGATGGGCTCTGTGCGATGAGAGGTAAGATTTGGTACGTCACCCGTACCACAAGTAAAGGTCTCAACTGCATGCTGTAGTTCCTGGGTCTGCCTGCTGCTCTTGTGAATGTTACAATGGCTTTTTGATGCACAGAGGAACGTATATACCAAGACCTGTAGCTACATAATGAAACCTCACAGAGTCTTCCACTCAGTATTTTGATGGTTATAATTAGTACTTTCAAATATGACCTTTCAACTACTGATGCCATCCTGTAACTTTCACAAAAGTGATTGTGTCAACTGCATCACATGGCTGAAGCTAGACTGATTTTCAGCCATGTGATGCTATTTTATCACCCTCAGGACAAAGGTTAAGCCCTCCCTTTCTTTTCTCTGTTAGGCACCACTTTCTTTGGTCCTCTTACTTTGATACTGCTAAAATTCCTGATGACCACAGAGTTAAGAGTTTTTATAATCCACCGTGTGCTTCTCTGATGAAGAACCCTGCTATTGTGCTGCATGTAACAGAAATACCTCCACACAATGAAGCAATCATTCTTCCCCGGCAGGGTCTGAATGTCTTGATTCTCATCCCACAGCAGGTTTGGCAGGGAACAAATTCCCCAGCTTGCAAAGGGCAGCGGCCAGCAGAATCTTCCTGCATTTTAAAACGTTCTTTAACGTTAGGCTCTCTGCATTCAGCTGGTAACTTTAGCTGACGGAGAGTTTTATAGAATATTTGAACTTCAGCCTATTGAAACTATCCCCCTGCATTGGTGAATATTTTTATTGCAGTATAAATGTGTTATTTTTCCTTTTGTTTATTATGGTACAAGCATATTTTTAAATACTTTTCTGTGGCTTATTTGGAGGCTGCAGTTTCATTGTTTTCACTGTTGCCTAGGTGGGACACGGGCATTACCGGAGGCTTGAATACAAAGTGGGCAGTGTTGAGATAAAGGCTCACGGTTTTAAAATCAACCTAGTCCATCCTGTGGGCTGAATGGGCAGAAGAAAGGAAATGTAGTTCTACGTTGGATGTTATACAATTGTGTGAGTAAATGGAGAAGTGCTGGATGCAAAGTTGGACTAAAGTGAACTTGCTGAATTTGAGGATGTTTCCTTTGTGTTTTCTCACTGTAGATTTCAGGATTGCACAGGCATGAGTTCAATATTCCTAAGTGAAATCTAACATAAAATTAATTACACTTTATAGTAGAAGGAGGTCAGGTTTAAGATCTGAGTTTTAAATACTTCCTTTCCTCCCAGTTCTGGAAAACAAACAAGAAAAACCAGGAGAAAAAAACCCAACACTAACAGCAACTATCCAAAACCCAGACAGATGCTATGTAAAAATTTAATAACAAAAAAGAAATTATGATAGCCCTGCTTGCTATTTGCCAGATGACCACCTGGGCATGACACCTGACTCAGCAGTGGCATGTCCCCACTGCCACTGGTGATGCTGCACAGCTCTGCTGATGCTGATGGAGGCCAGGTTGAGGTGTCCCATTGAAGATGCCAGGGTGTGGGTGGTCCCCAGGCACCAGGCTGGGGCTTGCCAAGGGGAAAGGCAACTGTGCTTCTCCCGGCACCACCCACCTCCTCTTCCTCCATCACCTAAGAACCCCAGTGCTGCCCAGCCCACACCCACTCCCAATGGGGATGCTCCTTCCTGACCTCACACCCAAGTGCTGGAGAATGATGTTGATGGCACTGATATCGGTATCAATGCTATCAACATTGATAGCAGGGCAGGAGTTGGGGCAGAGGGACACGGGTGAGGTGAGTCCCTTGGTGGCCCCAAAACCTGTCATCAGAGGAGACCTGGAGGGCCTGATTCAGCTGGGGACCTGGTGCAATGGCTTCTCCTGATTCACAGCTGTGTAACTCGTGCTGGAGTCAGGTTCATAATATCTCAGGCATGTGATTCACATGAGTGTAAAGGCCACTGGATACAATTACACATTTATTTTTACCTACCACTAAGGGAATTTCCATTCAGTACTATGCGAGCTGGTTGCCCTTGCTCTGTACTCTTTCACTACTATTTTTCCTGACAATTCACGTCTAAGAAACACAAGACAGAGAGAGACTTAATGTTATGTGAAAGGATTTTCCTGGGGTAACTGTATTCAGTCTTTGCTCAAACTGAACGAATAACTTTGATCTGTCAACTGTGAAAAGTAAACTGGGTGCGACCTTCCGTCATCGGCTAATCGTCTCACTTAATGACATCTGTTAACTTTGTTCTGATATTAGATCATGGTCTTTCTTTGTACTGTCAAGATTTTTCATCCAAGGTCTAATTATTTCACTTTCTGTGTATACGGATATCTCGGGAGTCAGTTGCACCTAGCACGAAGATAATTTTTTCTATTTTGAATTTCCAAAACTGATCCCAGCAGTCAGATCGACGTGGCCTTTTAAAGTATAAAGCATCTTAAAACAGCTTAAAGCCCAGCACGTATCTCAGTCCCTCTCTCCCCCTCATTTTATTTTAGGTACCGTATTTATTTATTCTTGTCTGAGAGGGAAGGAGGAAAAGGGAGAATTGCTCCTGTCCCAGTAAAGTTCAGTATTTCAAACCAGTTGACTGATGTGACTTGTTACAGAGGACTGAACTGTCCCACAGGAAGGAAGAAGAAAATACTGGTTTTCAGGCTGCTTTCCCTTTCAAAGTTTTTTTATCCTTTAATAGTGATAAAGGCCTGGGTAGATGGTGTCTGGGGGGATTAATGGCCGTTTGGGGTTAATGCCCTAAGGCCCTCTGTTCCTCAGCTCTTTCCAAGCAGCGATTAATCTGCAGGGGAATGCACGCGCCCTGATCGCTATTGCTGATAATGCTCATCCTTATAGTATAGATCAAACCCCCCAGACTTATCGTAGTAATGGCCATGTCCTCACCTCCCAGGCTTTGTTCAGCCCAGTCAGCCACAGCTTAAGCTCCTGGTAGCATCCAGTCACATTCGGTTCAACAGGCATTTTGGCTCTTGAGACCCCTTCCTGCAACGTGCCCAGTGCCACTCACCAGTGTTTTGAGACCACTGTATTCTCCTCTAGGAACTCTAGGCAGATTTGCTCTTAGAAGGCTGTGGGACTCAGTCCTCTCTCCCTATCCCGTGCGATAGCAGTGGAGGGTGTGGTGGGATCACAGAGGGGCGCAAAGGCAAGGAGTGACAGCTGGCATCGGGGGCAAGGGGGTAGTAGTTGGTAGGCAGATCAATGGCAGGAGAGGCATCACACCACCGTGAACTCCTGTGCCTGTTTTCTCGTTCTGCAGCGTTGGCTTTCGCTGCCTCACACCTCATTTGTTACTGCGATGTACACACTGCTCTCTGCCAGGTGCAGGTGGAAGAGAAATGGTCAGTTAGGTGAATTGCACCATCTGTAGAAGACCAGCCTCTGTTGGGAGGTCAGCCCATACTGCGTGATTGACCAGGCCAGCAAGTCTAATATTTTTCAGGTACTTTCCTGGGGATGGCCAAGTAGCAGAATGCCACATCAGCTATTACAGCTTGTCCAGATGCTGTCTCTCTTTTCCTGACTGTATTTCCTATTGTATTGTCTGGCATCGTTTTCTATTCCTGAAGCAATTTACCCTGCATCACCTCATTTGAGAGATTATTCCACAGTCTAGTACTGCTCACTGTGATCCAGCCTCATTTCAATGAGCATTTAATGTCTTTGGAGTAGGAGTATCTAGCTTACTCTCCAGTTGTAAGTAATACACAAAGGTGTGCAAAAATGCATGGAAAGTATCAAGACTGCTGCCTGTGAAGATTTTAAATTCTATGAGAGCCCGAAATGAATGTTTCAGTACATTCCAATCTCTTTAAAAACATTACATGCTGAGAAGTAATAGAAGAAAATGTAAAACATAAGCGGCCCCATTTTCGACTTCTGTGCCTGTGTTTGAGTCAGAGTGATGTGTTCATGTGGTATGTAACCTCTCTGCGAGCAGCCCCCTGAGCTCTTCGCTGGGGTTTCGGTGTGCGTTCTTTCCACTTCAGAATGACACTTGGGTCTGGTGGCTCTCTTACTCCTCTAGAACCTCTTATAAGTCAATGTTGCCACTCTGAGAATTTTATGGTCAGTTAAAAGTATGTGAATAGCTACAAGTATTTGATTTTAATTTCAGGGAATAGCTGTGTTCTGGTTTTTTTTAGTTTATAGCTATTGCAAATGCTATCTTTTTAATTTATTTTTGCTCTTGGTAGAACTTTTCAATACAACAGTTGCAAATAATAACTCTTTATTATTAACTTTATTCTCTGTTCCATATACATGGCACTTTGTTACACATACATACTCCTTTTCACAGTTTACCAAGTGCTTTTTTATTTATTCAATCATTTGACAACCATGATAGGCTACCATAGAATTAACGGAAGTCTGACATCCCTGATCCCTTCTGAGTGTCTTTCCAAATCTAGCTTGAAAGCACGGAGGCTATTCTTATAACTCTGAACTAATTCTAGCTGCTCTTGCTGACATTAAGAGAAAATGCAAAGCCATTAGCAACTTGCCAGAACAGTGGAGTGATAGCCAGTCCGGGCTATTGGGAGCTACCGGGCTGTTTAGAAACAGATAGCTATTTATTTCACTGGGAGAGTAAAACAAGCTGCACAGCCTTACTCTACCTTTCTTTTTTTTTTTCCCTTAAGGTCCTCCTCCTCTGTTTTCTCTCTCTCCTGCTGGCCATGTTTGTCAAAGAGGGTCTAGGTAGCAAACATTTGGAGATGTCATCCACACATGTCAGTGGGAGACTTCCATCGTGGCATTAGCAGGTCAGCCCCCTTCTCACTTTATCCTGTTTCCAGGAACATCTTTGCTTGCTCAGTTAATGAAAACATTCACTGTTCTTGAAGAAAAATAGTCCAATATTATACAAGCGTTCCAAATTACAGCAGGTACTCACTTTCCTAGGGGAATACATTTAAAAAGGTGTAGCCTGAAGCCTTATTTTGCTTTTGAATATTTTACCTGATTTTTACATGTTTATTTCATACCAACCCATGTATTGTGTGAGAATCTCTGACCTGGTTCAAGTGAGTTGGACAGGTTGTAAGCTACAGGAGTTAGTAAAGGGAAGAAACTCAGCTGGCGAATTTGAGTCTCTTTGATGGGATCCAAGTGATTGAAATCCACTTCAAGGCAGTTCTTTTTCTTCAAATATCCTGTTTGAAATTATGGGAACAACCACTGAGGGTGGTGTTGGTGGGAGCTTCCTGGTGAAACCAGGACTGTTGCCATCCCTAGACCAGGTGAGACATGGCATTGTCTAGATGAATTCTAAAAACCTCCAATTCCAGCACATTGCTGGGTACCTGTTATGGAGCTGCATCTTCCTCATGAAGTGAATATAATGTTACTGCTTTTTTGGAAGTCTTACTCTAGCTAGTCCTGTTGGCTTGCACATATCCAGGCCAGTGAGAGTCAAGCTGACCCTTTATACCAGGCAGAAACAGCACCTAGCACAGGCTGGGAAGGTTTGGAAAGCTGCTTCATCCACTCCCAGAAGAATATTTGGTATGAGAAGGCAGGAATATAACAGCAGTCACACTGGACTGGACCACAGGGCCAATATCCAGCCGTGACTGAAGTGGGTTCTTTGGCAAGAGTATAAACAGAGAGTGTACATATAGTGCTCAAGGTTAGAAAAGGAATTCAGATGTTTCCCTTTCTACAAGATAGGAAAAAAAGTAATCACCAATATCACAACAGAAATACTTAAGACTGTCCTCAAGTTGTATGAATGTATGTGTGCTGCGAATGAAATCCCATGAAGAAAAGGTTGGGAAAAGAAGAAAAAAAGGAAAGGAAAGGAGACATACTGTAGGTACCAATATTATTATCTGAAAAAAAACAACCCACCCCAGCTCTCCAAAGTTCTCACTTCTCTTTGCAAAGCCCATTCAATGAGTTACCCAGTGACATACCCTTTAAGCGAGGTGACGCATCCTGGACCGCTCAGCTGCGGACACAAGTGTGAGGAGGTTCCCACGGGACATAGTGCAAACTGCCAGGGAGCTTCCCTGCTGTGTCCTGGGGAGTTAGTTGGTAGGAAAAGACAATGTTTGCTACTGGAGACCAGAGACACTGTCTTGGACATCTGCAGTTTAAGTGAAAAGGTATGTAAAGCCCTGTTTTAGATAGCTCCCTGATACCAAAGTGACAGGGGGCTGGAGGAATGGGCCTAAGCACAGCCTTGTCTTGACAGAAAGTGCTTGAAGAAGGGAGAGCCATGAGGGTCCAGAACTGCTTGGATGTCCTGGGAGAGGTGATGGCCACATGAAATTCAAAGATGGGGAAGAGGTTAGGAACTTCATGGGGGAGAGGGAGGACCCAGACTCTGGAAAAAGCTCTCTTTGCTGTTGGATGAGGTAATACGAACGAGCCTTCGATGTGAAGATACTGTGCAGAAATGGCAATCGCGTGCACCTTCACATGAGAATCTTTTCACCTCAGAATGCAAGGAAAGAAAGGTGGGGACAAGAGTCACAATATTAGTCCTGTGCCAAAAGGCAAAGATGATCTAGGTCAGACAGGTGTGATGAGTGGAGTTCCTGATGCTAAATGGGATGTTCATGACCAGGGCAAGTAAAGGTTTGCTTGAAATCCAAGAGATATCAAACTTGCAAATAATGAGATTCAGGCAGATGATGCTCACATGGAGTACCTGACCTAAACTGAGTGAGTCTTCTCTTCCAGATTTCCAGTGAATATGGGCTGCTCTAACACCGTCCTTCCTATTTAATCCTTCCAGACCTCTGTTTTTCTATTGTGGCTTTTGCTGAGCGCACAGCGAGCAAAAAGGGGGAAAGCCATCCTGGCAGCAGAGCCTGGCAGCACCCGCAGGGTGCCGTGTGCGGGCAACGCTGCGCACTGAGGGATCTTGGCAGGTTTCGTGGTGCTGTGGGAGAGGGATGGATGGGAGTGAGTTCCACCCTAGCAAGTCTGGATGGGTCTCGAGAGGGAAATCTCTGTGGCAGCAGAAAGCTGCCACGTCTGTGAGTTCAGCTTTACACCCAAACCCGTGGTTCCGCCTCAAAGGCAGAAGAATGCATAGAACTGTCTTTACAAAGTTCAGTGCTGGTGGTATAGAATTTGTGAACTAAATGTTGATGCATTTGTGATCCGAGAGGTGCTGTAGGAAGGGTTCAGTTGTGTGAATGCAGGTACCTACTGCTGCTTACCATGGTCTGCAGTATTCTGCTTGGCCTCTGACCGTGACTCGTATCATCTGAGACCTTGGACAGTTGAGAGCACCCCAAAGAGTGCCAGACACACATGTTTAGGTGAGACAAGGTGAGACTGACACCCTGGAACAAATGGACACAGAGGTAAGGAGGCTCAGTGCTCCTCTGGCTGCCACCACAGCCACTTGAAGTAGATGAATTATCTTGGCTTCTGGAGACATCATGCTGCCTGAAGCCTGCTGCTGCTCCCGCTAGGGGCTTTCACACAGCACAGAAATGCAAAACTTTACCCCAGGAAACTCCTCTTTCTCCTTGGGGATAAATCCCCACCCCTGATCCCTCCCCGCTGTGCAGCACGCAGGGCTTCCTGCGGGCCCAGGCGCTGAGTGACTCGGTGGAAGGCACAATCTTCCCAGGCTCTCAAGAGGCTGATTGGAAAAATCTGTTTCGTAATTAATGTGTGATAAGACAGCACAATATCTTCAAGGGTTTCTTGTGGCCTTTTCCTAGTGCTTGAGTTTAATTTTCCTCCTTCCAGCAGTCTCCATATATCTTCTGTAATGTGGTGGAATCAGTGCCTCGGAGAGGTTTTTTGTTTTAGCTGCCAGACAGCTATAGACCAATTAATCTACAAGTATGCACATTTGGGGATGATATTCTCCAGTGACTCAGCAATGTAACAGATGGCAAAATATTTCATATTTATTTCCATTCCATTTCTACATTGGAAATGAACCCAGACATTTTATTTTTTTGACAGTCAGACAACATCTGTTGAGAACGCTGTCAGCTGAATTACAACCTCTCTGGCAGGTAGCTGGGCAGACAGCATGAATTGATTTCAGCTATTCTGTATGCGGCTAAATGTCTTTCTCTACTACATTATTTTCATTACAAGGGCTGGATTTATGGATGCTGACTAGCTTTACATTGTATGCCTGATAGTTTAAGTTTACTCATGCAAAGAATTGGCGTATTAAGGAAGATCCTGTGCAATAAGTTGCAGTATCGATGGGTTTATTGGCACTCGTTCCTTAGCCAAGACTAATTAAAAGAAGGGGTATTTTGGAGGGTCCAGGCCAGTGGCTTGGATGATGCACTCCACTGCTGTGGAAGGAGCAGTGTGGGAGAGACTTTGAGGATTTAGTCCCAGGAGCTGGTGTAACCCAGACATATCACAGTCTGAGATATCTGAGCCGACCGAGAGGCTGCCAAGTGCGCTCTCTCCTGGTGCAAGCAGCATCCTAGACTTCTGGCAGTTCTCAAACAGATTTTTTTCCTGGGGAAGCAGGTGTGGAAGCTGTGGTCTTCCGTGGTGAGAGGATGAGGAGTCTGAGCACTGGAGGAAGACTGATTTGGGGGAAGAGATTTGGTATTTTTCTGCTAAGATAGAAGCTCCCTGAGCAGTGGAATTAGCAGTTTCCTCCAGCCTTGTTGTCCCGTGTCTTGTATTCCTTAGCTCAAGGCTGTAACACCTATTCCTGCCATCCTGTGCACACTGCCAGCCTTCCTTGCAACAGCAGAGTCAGCTCTCCCTCTGGCCTGTTCCCTGTCCACAGTACTGGGAGCTCCCCCGTGCTTTTTTGCTGTTGGGCAAGACACTGTATGTGATGATGCAGAGACACATAGATACTCATTTTCTAGAGAGCACATGGCTGCAGACTGAGCAGCTGCTGCCAAACAGATTGGACAACAGCTGAGTTCTCCTTGAGTTTCCATCAGACATTTCTGATTCTCAGCAAATATGTGTGAATGTCCTCTACCATGTCTACTGTCTGCCAAATGCAATTAGGGTAAACTGATGGACAGATAGGAAAGACAGGATGAGCACAGTTGTGGAAAACTAGGCTAAGAATCACAGTAAACAAGTGAGTAATGAGGGAAATATTTGCAAGATTTAGTTTCATTACTTTGGTTCTGTGCTATCCTTTAACTGACTTTATTCAGCTTTGTCCGTCAGGAGTTAGATGTTCTTCTGCATTTGGTACTGAACATATTTTCCTCACAGCATATGGATGAAGTCGGGAGTTACATCCGTTTGGCCATATACATATGTGTGTGCATGTATACATATGTGTGTGCATGTATACGTATGTGCACAGAGGGACAGAAGTATCCGAATCCCAAGGGTGATCCCCGCTGTTAGTTATTAAAAACTAGAGGGTTTTGAAAAGTTTAAAGTTTTTGAAGAGAATTGCTCTGTCAAACTGGACAAAAGTTGAGTGTACAAGCAGATAAAATAGAAAACACGGGCTTAAGTGATGGGTTTAAAGAAAGGTGTATGCCAGTGCCCTAATGCCTGTCTGGGGGTGCCACCCTGGCCGTCTGGCAGGTGACGGGCTGACCATGGCAGTGGCGTGGCGAGCCGCTGAGCCTGGCGTGGGGCTTGCTGAGTGTCCCTGTCTGTTCACACACGGTGGGATGAGCAGAAGGTCACGTGCCATACTGGTGCTTTCTCTGGTGGAGTGAAACTCAGCCACACGCATTTGCCAGGAGCTGAGCCTACTCATACAGAGGCTGTGGATGTACTGCCTTACTGGTGCTCTGCCTCTGTGGATGCTGCAAAGCTGCTAGCAGAGGGATTGTCTCAGGGTCTCACAATATTCGGTGAGAGTCCTGCCTTTCTCACCAGTGTTGTGAGAAACAGTAGGCTGTGTTTTGTAAGCTGGACCCACACCTGGTGTTTTGCTGAGTTCTGTTTACGCTACGTTGGAAAAATATTTTGCAATGGGTGCTGTAGGACTTTAGCCACTCACCCCAGGAGTTGGGTGATCACTGACCCATCGCCCTATGGGGCTAGGGGATAGAAAATGGGGTTAGAAATGAATAAAGTGGCTTCTTTTGCCTGCTCTTGCTGAATTTGTGCATTGCTGCACCTCTCCGCTCCCGGCACAAACAGCGACATACCTGTGCACTCTAGCCAAAGCTTGGAGGAGCTCTACGTCCTGCATTACTCATTTCTGTTAAAATAAAAATTCAGGCAACTCTTCTTTCTTTCTTTCAGTCTCTCAGGAGTACTGCAGGTTTCTACGCAGTCGTTGCAGAAAGAACCAGACAGTTAAATACCTCTGTATGTATTCAAGGCCTCCATCACAAAACCCTTCATGTTATTTTCCACTGGCTCCAGTGTTGTAAATAAGCCCCTACGCTTCAAAAGAGCACAGAAATTACCAGTTTTATTTAGAAAAAAAGGAGATATCTGTTTGGTTCCTCTCTTTTTCAAAAAAAAAAAAAGTATTTTCAGTTCATAAACAGGAATTTCTTCAATTCTGAATGGAAATAGTGAATAAATATTTAAACACATGTAATAAGGCACTGCCATCAAGGACCCAACTCAGCTGCTACACGTTTAAGGCTTCTTAAAAAATGAAAAAAAAAAAGAATAAAGGGGGAAGCCCCCTTTATTCCTTTTTTTTTTTTTTTTTTTTTTTTTTTTTCCACCAGAGGATGCTGCGTTCGGGTTGGAGTTTTATTACCAGCTAATGCATCACATTTTAGTCTGGTGTCCAGAATCTGGCACATGTCTTCCTTTAATGAATCTGGTTTGAGCTTTAGCAATTAGCAAGGTGTTACGTCTGTGGAAAGCACTTCAAAAACAAGGAAGAACTTTTAGTTTTGGATTCTATTCTAAATGAACTGTATAACAAGCATTAGCTGTTGGTAGTTACGGTTCTTTAGAGACACTTCTTTTTGCTGTTGCAATCTTAGGACATGGAGGTTTTAAGACCAAAGGTGGTGTTCCTTTCAACCAGGAAACACATCACTGTTTACATTTTGCAAAGCAAGGAAGCCTGATCAAGTTCAGAAGTTTTTATGCCCCCCCAGCACCTGCTGAAATTGTCTGAGGATGAATCTCTTGCGGATCCAAAATCACCTGGGGCAAAATTTTCCTTCAAAGCTAACGCACGTGTCTTAGGGTGCAAAACCACATCATGTCTGTAAGAACTTCACCAGGTCTCTTCTGCAACCTTTGGGAAACCGTGGGCTACCCTTAAGATAACGAAAGCATGGAAGCTAACCTTCATGACACCTTTGTCAACCCCATCACAGAGATCAGACACAAAGTCCCAAACCTGTTACGGGGGCTATGAGTTGGCTGCTAAACGGGTGCAATCCCACATGCACTGTATTTACAGGTGCAGGATTACAGAATCACAGAATCATTCAGGTTGGAAAAGACCCTTGGGATCATTGTAATAGGTCTTTTACTTTTCCAGGTCTGTAGTAAAAAGATGGAATATAAAGTAATTTCGTACAAAACACCGGTCACAAGGCTGCTCCACCTCCTCTGGAAACAGAGATAGGAAAAAGATAAGGAACCAGGAGTATTTGGTAGCTGGAAAGAATGGGGCTGAAGTTAATACAGCAACCCTACAAGATTTAAAGAGAAAAGCTGCGGAGCATGAAATCCAAGCTACATCAATCAGGTAGTCTGTTTAAACCAGTATCTTGTCTTCCACAGGAACTTCATAGAGCTGGAGGACTTGGTACTACCTAGATAGTGTCAGCCGAAGCAGCAGTGGGAAACAGTGTGGATCCAGGGGTGACACGTAGAGATCTTATAGCTAGGGTTTGGGGAGTTGCTGCAGACAAATCAGTCCTTTTAATTACTCTCCTCACATCCCTTAGATAAAAACAAAGCAGAGGAGTAATCTCCAGAGGAATATAGTACTGTCTAAATATGAAAGATGTTAAGCAATCATTTTTTCTGCCTGTTGAGCCTGTAAAAGCTCTTCTCGCTGTAAAGTTTGCATACCATCTCCTGTTTCTCTATGTGTGTGAAGAAAGCAAAGGCAATCAGAAGCTTGGAAATCACGTGGGAAAGAGTTTCTTTTTTTCTGTGGATTTTTCTGTCCAAGGGAAGCTTTCTGGGCCAGCAAGAGTGTGGAAAGTTTCCTTGCTTAGGCTCGATGGTTTTTGTGCCTTTCCCGGCCCACTTGTAAGAAGATAGCAATTTTGTTATGTCAGAACACGAGTGATTTTACCAGAATGTAATGGAAAGAAAACCCTTCTGAGGATGTCTCTGCTCTCTCTAGATGGTTGTGTGCTGAACTGTCTCTCTTTCTTTCTTATCCCTCACATACTGCTGTGGAGAGATAAATTCAGCCTGTGTGTGGGGTACCACACACAAGTAGGTGTGAGGAAACATAAAGCAAAGGCTCAAGGAAGGCTGCACTGGAGAAGAGAAGGCATCACCGATTTGGGATTTCTCAGATAAGAAGCCAAAATGTAAACAGAAACCAGTTTTGCTTACATTCTTCCAAGGACACTTAAATACAGTAAACTGGTTGGTAATAACGTGATTTGGAGTAAGAGCCCAGTAAAAACTGTGGCCGAGCTTGAGCAAGGTGGGAGCTGTCGAAGCACTGCGTTCAAGGAGCTTCTTTTGCCTTGTGGCTGGAAGCCTGGCCAGGGAGGCCAGCAGTGGGACTTTTCTCATTCGCACCTCAGGTCTGTTATCGTCTTACTCTGTTTTCTTTGGTCTTACACCAATCAGTGCATCCTATTGAGCTGGATGGACTGGGGTCTTGCTCGTTACTGCCCGAGCCGCGCAAATTGCTGCTGACCTGCCTTGTACTCCTTCTGCAAGCAATTACAGCAGCATGAGGCAGACACAGAGCTCTCAATCTCCACACCTCCCTCTCTGAGAGCGAGGTGAGCTCAAGGCGTAAAAGAAAGGGCCCCTCCATGGGCTTCAGCTGACTCTGCAGATCGGTTAGAGGAAGAAATAGGATACGTGCTGCCTGACTGACAGTGTGGAAATAGCCCTGACCTTGTCAACACCTGTAGCTAAGCCAGCCTGCCTGCGTGTGAACTGGCCTTTAGAAATCGCCTTTATTTGTTCGGGGCAAAACTGTGCTTGCAGGACTGAGCCAGAAGGGCAGCCTCAGGTGCTAGTCACGTAGCACGGTACCAGACAGAATCGTACCATCGTTTAGGTCGGAAAAGACCTTTAAGATCATCGAGTCCAAGCGTTGATCCGGCACAGCCAAGTTCCACTAAACCATGGCCCTGAGAGCCACATCTACACACCTTTCAAATACCTCCAGGGAGGGTGAGTCCAGCACTTCCTTGGGCAGCCTGTTCCAATTCTTGACAATCCTTTTGGTGACTGAATTTTCCCTAATGTCCAATCTAAATTTCCCCTGGCACAAATTAAGACCATTTCCTCTTGTCCTAAAGATGTATATGAGGCCCCTTATTTACCACTTACTCACCTCCAGCATGATATCCCTTCAAGACAGGCAGACAGCACTGTCTCGAGTGTGGAGGGACAAATATTCAAGGTAAGCACCTAGAAAAACGGAGCTTCATGCATTAAGCAAAGATGCATCAAACAAGCATGCTTTAAATTGCACAGAATTTACGTTGAAGGGTGTTGTCTGCACCAAGTTTCAGAAAGACATATTTACTGAAGTTGCTTTAATATTTTACATATCGAAACAAGCACCTCGTGTCCTTCAAACTTCTGTTTCTGTACCTGAGCTACAGCTGGGCTATTTGGGCTTCAGGCTGCTGTAAGTATGGTTAAAAGTCAGGATGTGTAGACTGGAATTGGAACGATGCGAAATGTGGAGGTGCTTGGAATTTCCCTTTCATTTCCACATTAAATGTTTGGGTACGGTTTAATTATAATTATTTCACCTCTATTATTGCACCTGGCCACAGGGAATCAGGCTGCAGGCAAACCTGAAGGGGTTTTAAGGACTATATTTGCATTTATTCTGGTTTGTTCTTAAGGTTTTTTTTTCACCACAGCTCTAGATGTCCTTCAGTTGGAAGGTGGTGTAAGATTCCCTCTGTGATGTTCTGGTGCATTGTTCTGAAAGGAATTATCATGTTGCAAATTCAATAACCCGACTTCAGGTTCGGTTAGCGAGAAATTATTGGTCATAAAGGAACAAAACCTTGTTAAACTTAATATCCTTGGTAACAAAGCTGTAAGAGGAGGTCTAAAATTTTCAGTGGTTTCATTTTTAATCAGCTTTGAAAATTTTGATCTACACTGAAAAGTGACTTAAAGATGATTACCTCGCTTTCTGTAACACGGAAAGGTTGTTCATAAGGTGAAAACCCACTGTGTGCTAAAATGCAGGCTGGAGAATGTTTTTATGGCTATCTAATAAACTCTGAGAACAGGGGTTTATAATGGAAATGTTGACCGACTCCGTACTCGAGCAGGACCTGGGGATGCTGCTGTAATGAACTGCGTAATGAACACGCTGCCACCTGTTAAACCATCTGGGACAGAAACGTTCCCAACTTCTAAAATGTCTGTAATTTGATTAACCTCATGAACTTCATTTTATAATGATACCAAGTGCAGCCTATGCCAGCCCATCATATTCTCGGGCTGTTATGTCATATGTATCCAAAAAGTTAAAAAGAGCCTTTTTAATTAGCCGGAAATAAGTGGTGGTGGAGGTTAAATGGGTGACGCTGGTGCCTTGATTTATTGCTTATAGATGTCATGTGGAGTGAGATCTGGGGTAAAATAAACGTTTCTCTTGTTACTCTTCAGCCAGGAAAAGTGGTTTTTTTGAAAGGGACTTGGGGCTTTTAAAAATCAGCTACACTATATTAGCCCATCGGGACTGCCACGGGCTGGAACAGTCAACAGGAGGGGAGATTAATGGCGAAAGAAGGATGATGGACCATAGTGAGGTGTCATTTATAGGCATCAGCTAGAAAAGCTCTATCTGTGAGTTTATGGGAATAACAAAGCCCCTTGCAGTAGTAAACATTTCTATTTTCCTTGGAAGCCAGTGAGCAACGAGAAGCAACTTCAGTTCACTGTTTTATTTTTACTTTTTCTCCCAGTGTTTTTTTCTCACCTGTGATCACTTTGCCAGGCTCTTTATTCAGCCTCGTCGCACCTTGAGTCAGCAGGTTGGGAGCAGTACCTTTTGATTCAGTGGTTGGCATTCTTCAGGTGATTTAGCATGGAGGATTGCAGCTACTTTGTTAAGAGAGACATCCATTTTTGCAGATGATGTGAAGCTAAAACATTGAAGTTCAGGTGACTGATATCTTGCATGGGAATAAGAGCGATATTAGCCTTTTCCCCACATTGCAACTGAAGCACTTAACATTTTGCACTCCTGTAGATGTGTCCATGAGTGTAGCTTGACATTTTCACCCCAACTGTTGCATGGTGTTGCTCAATACTCCTAAACAGATGCTAACATCCAGTGAACATCCAGCTAGCAGTAGTCTTCAGACAGCTTTACAGACAAGAGCTGGCCTTGTAGTAGAGCCAGAAGTTTCTGGGCAGGCAGTTGGAGACTGTGGAGCCAACTCCTGTGGGAATAATGAGCGCTGCAAGCCTCAGTGCTTTCCACACCATATGTAAGAGGCATGTCGCCCAGCTTTGTCCTCCCCGAGTACATGTAGAGCAGACGAAACGCTTATGAAAAATAAATCTGAATGAGAATCCCAGCAAATGGAAAACCCCATAGTGCACGGTCAGCTCCCCACCCTCAGGAAGCAGGTGAAGAAGCAACGGAGACATCCAAACCAGATAGCAATCCCATTGCTTAATGTGCTGCTGGCAAAGGCGCAAGGATTGCGGTGAGAGGGGCGCAACGAGATTCTATCTCCATTGGCACAGGCTCGTATTCCCTGGTGCCTTCGCTTCAAGTTTAATATTTAAGTTCTTATGTGTCTTTCAGAATGCTAGACAAGGTAAAATAACACAGCGTTAGTTTGTCTGCTGCTGGAAAACAAGTGAGGGTTCGGGAGGCACAGTGGACGCAGAACTGAGGATTGGCTTTCAGTGCAGTGCTATGAATGAAGAAGCTGGTGCGTATCAGGTCAATACAGTGAGATGATTTCCCCTCTCTCTATATTATTTGTAGGGCTGGAATGTTGCACTCTTCTACTGGAATGGAAGAGTGTAGAAATGGGCCGTTAACATGTGAAGATGTAAGAAGGTTGATCTAAATGCTAGTGTGACTGTTTAATGAATGTCTAACATTGTTTACTCAGTGAAAATGTGTAGGAGCAAAGAACTAACCTCAAGAACGAAGGCAGAGCAAAACCAGAGAGGCAGAGAAATAACACAGATATTTAAGTAACAATAGAAAAACAATAGGACTACCAAGGGAAACAAGGAGTTCTACCTCTTCTGAAAACTTTGTACCAAGAAGACAATGCACATAAGTCAAAAGAAACGGTGGTCCTCAATGCAAAAGCAGGTGAATGGAATTCTGTGGTCTGTGCTATTCTGCTGGTCTTTAGGCACAGGAGCAGAAGGGAAGGGAAGTTTGAGAGGGAGCTAGCAGCCTGCTGCGGGGCAGGCTGGGAAGGAGACAGCACAGGCAGCAGTTGACGGTGATCAGAACCAATTTTTGTTTCCTATTTTTTATCTCTGTCTTTTTTAGTCATGCATTCAAGGATGGCAGGAGATTATGTACCATTATGGAACTATATGAGTGGAAAGGCTTTTACTCAAAAGTACTCAGGACACTAAGCAGGTGGCAGCAACCTAATCATGGAATCATAGAAACACTAAGGTTGGAAATGACCTTAAAGATCATCAGGTCCAACCGTCTACTAAACATGATCAGGAGCACTAAACCATGTCCTGAAGTGCCACACCTACATGGCTTTGAACAGCCCCAGGGATGGTGATTCCACCACCCCCCTGGGCAGCCTGTTCCAAGGCCTCACCACTCTCTCAGTAAAGAATTTTTTCCTAATATTCAGCTTAATCCAATCCAACGAAGGAAGAAGTGAAATCATTCAGCTACATTCACTGGGGAAACTCTCTGTGATTCTCTCATATCTAATGGAAAAAGTAAACAAAACTGTACAGAAAGTGCCATATATGTGTAATTTCATTACAACAGGGTAGTCTTTTCTTTCTTTTTTTTTTTTTTTTAAGCTGGTATTATTGAAAAATGTTCATTTTTCTATATTTAGATTACCTTTTAATGCATCTTTAGCAGTTTCTTGTAGTTGTTAATTATTAATTGAACTGATACTGACACAGAAATGCTGTAGCTTGTAGCACTGTAATGATAATATGAGTTGCAAATTCTGTCTACGTGCTTTGCAGTTGTGTTTTTCTGTGGGAGTCAGAACAAAGCATGGTCGAGCCCTTACATCTGCCCACAAAGCAAGACTGGGAAATGCACTGCACCAGAGCTTTCTCAGCATAACATAATGGAAACTGGTTGGGTGGAGGAAGGGAGCAGGGCAGGACCAATTCAATCCATAATGTAGTCCAGATGGCAGTCAGGTTCTTCATGCTCTTTTGGGCAGATCTGGGGCTTTGGGAAGTCTATGATAGTAGGTGACTGCCTTTGGAAAAATATCTTGCCCTCTCCTTCCTTCTAAATTATGCCCTCACTCCTGTTGTCTCAGAAGACATGTTTTTCATCTCTAGCCAAAGAACCTTCCACAATACCTCTAACAGTTTTAAATGCCCACAGCTTCAAATTCCACCAACTTTTCAGGTCATACATTGCTACTGGCAGGGCACGGGTATGGCAGGGCAAGACCTCACAGCCAGGGCCTGCCACCACCCCAGCCAGGAGCAGGACAGCCAGGGGCAGCTGGGGGCATCGCCAGGTATTTGAGTAAGGAGCACGTGGGTAGCTCCCAGGAGAAGCTGTTATTGCCCTCAGCTCCCGATCAGCTATTGCACATCCACAGAGGCTTTCTATACATGGATTTGTGCCTGCCTATAGAGGTGCACTGAGGTGCCTGCAAAGAGGACTGGGAAATAATAAAGTAAATGGAAGCAATCTTTTCTTTGAGTCCCTGAAGTTTGGAGCAAGAGAGATACAGTTGTGTTTGTAGCCTTATTCTACTAATGTAGCGTACAAACTGAGCACACAGAAGTATAAAACAGAGTGTTTGATCTTCGGTTTCTCACAGAAAAAACAATTTTGCTTTGTCAATTCTTTGTCAATTAATTAAGAGAAAGTCCAGTTTTTGCAAGAAATGTATTTTTTTGCAGTGCAGTAGTTTTCTCCCTGTTCCTCACCGAGGAGAACTGGGATTTATTTACTGTGCTGAATAAAAATATTGAACTAGCAGTAGGCACTTTGGTATGACTTTGAATTTTCAGAAATGAATTAATTTACAAATCAGGTTCAATCACACCTCGGTTTATAGTCATAAAATCCAGATTCGTGTGCCACTAGAGAGATATTCTATCAACATCACAGACTTCAGGAGCTAATTCTCTATATTCTGTAGACAATATGTGTTTTTTACCCTTCTGTACCATATAAGCAGTGCCCAGAGAAGGTGTGGGGTTTTGGTGGAACTGGTTGAATAATTTTATTTTTATTTCTTTTAAAGGGGCTAGACTGTAAGGTTTGGCTCGGTCCAGGAGTAGGGCTGTTGTGTAAACTACACTGCATCCCAGGAGTAACGCTGGGAACAGGGGACTCAAAGTCAGGAAGATGTGACTCGGTGTATTTCTAGGCTGTCGAGCTGGTTGGTTGTCACTTGTTGTGACCTTTCTCCAGTGTGCCAGAGGACACGTGCATGCCGTGGTAGTGCAGCCAGTCCACAGTCGTGTGTGTTCGCAGGGATACGTCCTATGGGCCTTGGTGCTCATGCACTTCAAGTTGTTTCCCAGCCTAACAAAAGATGCGTGCCTGCTGTGCTGTGGTCTCCACTTCCTGGTGGCTTCTTGGGCACAATCAACCATCTGTACTGTTCAATCCATTTTGCCTGTTGTGTGCCTCTGGGGAGCTGGGCATGCCTTACTTTATATTCCCCTAAAAAACCTGGGAAGATACTACAGCGGTTTGGCCTTGGAGGTCCCTTGTGCAGGGGCCAAGAGGCAGGGAGCAGATGATGGTCAGAGGGGGAGGAACGGAAGGGCTGAGGAAGGGTCTCGTGTCCCAGCAGTGAGGGCAGGTGTCAGTCTGCCCGTGAGAGGACTTCCTTCGTGCGGTTTAGTCATTCAGTCTTCATTTAGCCTGGGCTCTCTAACCTGATGTATCTGGAAGGTGGGGTTTTTTTCTTCCTAAAATATATGTCCACTGTTGATGAGATGTGTTTCCTTCTGGAGAGAGTCTCCTCCTTCCACTGTCCAGGCCCAGACAAGCATCTGGAACCAAGCAACCAGCTCACAGGCTTAGAAGCAGAGGAGATGAGTTCCCACCTGCTGAAACTAGTGCAGAGCCTCAGAAGGGGTTGAGATATTCTTGCTGTCAAAAACGTGATTTATTTTAGGCTCGTTTCCTCCTTTTGGCTTACACACACTAGGTTTTCCTGTGCCAGTGTCAAATTAAAATCATTGTTCATGAAGTAATTTTTTTTTCCTGAATTGGCTCAGCAGTGCTGTCAAGGCTGAACTTCTTGACTGTCCTCATCCTCCAAGTGCTCTCAGGCTTCCTGAGAGGCTTTTCCTGCAATGCCTGTGGGATGCCCCAGGGCAGCCCAACCCATCCTGGATACCCTTCCCATCACTGAGGAGAGGACCCTTTCCCAGAACAAGCTTCTGCCTCGAGATGTACCTGTACACAGCCAGCCCAAGCTCAGCCACACCCGGATGTCCACTGCCAGGTTGAGATAACCTTGTGCTCCTCTTCTGCAGTTTCTCCATTACTTTAAAGTACCACTGTCTTCAGATGCTTCAGCCCACGTGTAAATTGCCAGTTAATTCTGTCCTAGAGGTTAGAAAATGCTGCCAGCAGTTAGGCTTTCATGTCTACATACCATCTACAGACCACCACTATGAAATATGATTTTCAAGAGTTATTTTTCTCAATTTGGAAAAGTGTATAGCAAACATTTCAACATTTTCTGTGTCTTTCTTTTTTGTTAAGTTTTGTTTTGGGTTTCTTTTTGTTTAAATAATAATTAAAAAAAAATAATCCACAGGAAAAAAAATGTAGAATTTCCTGTTAAAAAAATGGTAATAAAATATTTATTTTCAGGCCTCATGAATCACTATAGTTTCCCTGCCTCTGGGGTTCTGTGGTTTCATCCTCCCCAGTGGTCCACGCTCCCGAACCAACTGTATCTCCTGGAAAGAGCAGAGGTCAGTCTGTGTCTTGGCTGCGCTGTTCTGCACTCTGCTGTTACCAGGGACATTGCTTGCTGATCTTCTGCTGAGAGCCCGAGCTTGTCCCGTCATTGCTGTTTGCTTTGGAAGAAACATTTTAGCAAATTAAATGCTCATTACCAGCAGCATCCTTCTTTTCCATTTGTTGCTTTCCCTGTCCTTCCTAATCAGCCTGTTGTTTTTCATGGTTGAATAAGTATAAATAATTAGCACATTGAAAAAATGAGAAATCTCCTACTGAATGTTGCTGAGGCTGAAAAGGGAGCTGCATCAATCAAATTGGGTTTTTGCAATTATTTTCTCAGTTCCACTCTGTGGAACTTTCTAACAGTCTCGGGAAACATGGAGAAGGCTGGCCACAGCTTTTTGGGAAAAGAAATATCTCCTCATCTCCCTCAGATTTTTCCCTGAAGGTCTATTTACTTAGTGTTGAGCTTTGCCAGACCACTTGATGCTTCTATTCTAACACACAAAACCAGTTACAGTATATTAAACGATTCAGAGATACATTTTGAAGTAATTAAATGCAGAGCAGTGATGCAGAAAATTAGCCAAAATTAGTGTAAAATTATGATAACCACTTTACTGAGTCTTGAGTGCCGTGGAAGCTGCAATGCTAGTGGAAAAAAAAGGAAGGATTATGTTTTAAATCACAGGCCTGGAAGTCAAAAGACCAGTGTTGAGTCCTGGTTCTGTGTGACCTTGAGTAAGCCACCTAGCTTACGTTCCCCATCCACAAATGGGGGCAATCACTGCCTGCTGCAGAGAAGGAAACTAGCAGGTTTTTATAAATTACTTCGAGATACTGTGATATAAAATGCACTGACACCAGGGTCAGCAGGATTTTCTTTCCTAGAAAACTCTTGTTAGAAAAAAGTGTGTACGTAGTTTATTTACTTTGGAAAGCATCCTCAGGGACGCTTTCAATGGTAAAGTCAGATGCTCCTTAGCTTTTGGCAGAATGTCACCATCCTTGATTCCTTCCACATCCCCAGCAATCCTGTTTATTCTGTGTTTCATAGGAAGAACTGCCACTCCTTCCACTTCTCCATAGCCCTTCCTTGCTCAGGACATAATGCTGAGCGGGGTGTAGGACACAGCTTCTGGTGTGAACCAGGGCATGGGACACAGCCTTGGCTGAGGATGCTGGTGGAGCAAGACCTGCGAGACAGAGTCCTCTGTGCATTGTCCTCTTGGGCATACCCCCCACACTGCTGCTCCCCGCTCTGCACCACTGGTTTGGGACATGTCTTGGTTAAGGGGACGGACCAGGGAGAGCTCCTTACAGGGGTGCAGGAGAGAAAAGGGATGGAAACTGTTTTGTGCCAAAACTCTGTTCTTGGTGTGCATAAAGGTGTGCATCCAGCGCAGGCACACACTAAGGGCCAGAAGCTTGGATACAGGCAGGATCCAGTGATGGGCTGGTCCCCAGAGTAGCCACAGGAGAGCGATACAGATATCCACATACATAGATCTAGACTATCTCTGGACCTGTCCTTTCTGTGAAGCACAGCCACACTCTACGATGAGCAGGTTACTCTGGTGCTACAGACATTGTCCGCAAGGCTGAGCATCTCTATTTCCCTGGGCTTTTCTGGCACTCTTCTGTCTCTTCCCTGGTGCGTTGGCTGTCAGCTTCTTGGAGGAAGAACTGCTGTTTAGGTCTGTGTCTGTGCAATGCCTCCTGCATTGAGGTTCTGCCCTTTCCTGGGTTTAGGTCATTATTGTAATGCAGGTGAAGATGGCACACGTCACTTCAAGCCTGTTTCCACCAAAGCTGGTGAGCCCTCAGGTTTCTCCCCTTGGGTTTATGTGTGTAAATCCTGGAGTAGGGGGCTCTGATACAGGTTTAGAGAGAATCTAGTGATGTCTGACTACGTCAAACTTCTTTTGCCTGTTGTTACCAACTATAAATGTTTCAATAATGTTCATTAATGTTTGGTTAAGTTTATGAATAAACCCCCCCCAATTTTGGGGGCG
The DNA here is from genome assembly GCA_025345505.1 of Todiramphus chloris collaris. Lineage (NCBI taxonomy): Eukaryota > Metazoa > Chordata > Aves > Coraciiformes > Alcedinidae > Todiramphus > Todiramphus chloris. The sequence goes on from JANVCC010000072.1 coordinate 1,987,643, forward strand.
TTAGTGACAAAAGGGTTATCTTAGATGTGTCCCGAGGGAAAGACAATTTCTAGTCTTCTATGTTCAGGTTAGGACACTGGAAAAAGGACAGCAAGCAAATAAGGTAATGCTTTTGTTTTCTGGGACAAAACACTTGGGGAGTCCTTGTTTCTGACAAATCTAAGCAGCAGATTCTTCTGAGGAGCCAACAGCAACAGAAACAATTCTGACAGCCTGACTTGGCCGTGGGAGTTGACAGGTTTTTGAATAACTCCTTCGGGGTATGTTGGTCACTGGGACAAGAAGCATGCACGAAAGGCAGGAAAACTGTGTTGGGGAGAACAAGGTGCTGGTGGATGTGTCACCTGCAGATGACCAAGTTTTGGATAACCCAGGCCAAACCAATCTGATTCCTATTTTGAGCAAGATATTGGTCAGAAAGTGATGATGAATTGATGGATGAATCCTTACCAAGATGGGGGTCTTGTGAGCAGATGCATTTTTCTGCCTTTTCTCTAGACATACAGTCATCTTGACTTCTTCTTTCACCATCAGTAATGTTTTCTGTTCCAGCGTAGTGGAGAGTGTTGGAGACATGCATGAGGTAACCAGGAACAACTTGATTTTGTTTTGTTTCCTGGAGCAGTATCAGTAGGTGGTGTAGTTACTGTTGTTACGGGGGATCTCAACCTCTTGCATTGCCAAGGAAACCTAGACATGGGATTGGATACAGCTTTGGACCTCTTTGTCCACTGAGTTCTTCCTCCTCTATCCAACAAACCCTCCATGTGTGAGGCACATGCTGGAGCCTTCCAGATGGCCCCACAGTGGCACTCATGGCACTGCTTGGGCACGGTGGCAAAGCAGAGTGAGCGGGAGGTAGCCAAGCAGCACAGGGCAGGCCAGAAGGCAAAGAAGGAGCCAGTGAAAGAAAAAAAAAGGGGGAAAGGCGAAATGCAATGGACAATAAAAACGAGAATGGCAGAAGAGACCATCAATGCTCAGAGCTGCAGAGTTATAATAAACAATTAAAATAGTGTGGAGCTCTTCTGACAAGAGTGGAAAGAAGCACACAGAAGTAAATCAAGGAAGATTCGAAAGAAAGATTGAAAGGTGGAAGAAGACAGAAGAAAAGCTTGTTGATTTAAAGCCAAAGGCGGTGAAGAAAGGAGGTGTGGTGGGTGTGAGAAGGAAGAAACTCTGGAATAGCTGGCAGTTGGTAAACGAGGAGGAGGAGCAGACACAGGAAGCCCAGGAGTGACCAGAGCTGGGCGGCAAGAGGGACTGCTGGTGATGAGGGCGAGAAGGTCCAGAAGTGGGGCCTCTGCACCAAGGTTGTCTTCTGCAGGCCCTCGCACTGCCAAAATTCAATGGGAGCCTGATTTCACCAGCCAGTGAGGGGTCTTGGGATTTCGGTCTTTAAGTCATAACACGCTGATGTTACACAGCTGTCAAGTTGTGTAATTTGCATTTATATAACCCCTGTTATTCCAAGCTGGACTAAGAAAAGACTGTACGGTGCCAGAACCTTTCCTACTTGAAATATGTTAAAATATTACCTCACTAACACTGCGTGTACTATGAGCAAATTTAATTAATTAGTTGAGAGTCCAAAGGTTAAGCACACATGGATTAGCCAGTGTAATTTGGGGGGGGGTTTGTGTACAGAATAATCAATCTAGGGTTTCCAATGGGAACGTTTCCTCCTCCCTGTGTCAAGTTGCTCTTTGCCACTCCTTTGAAGCTGCTTTGAGATATGCCTTCCCGATTACAAAGACAACACAAACGCTGCACATGCTCAGTAAAAACCTGTCTGGAAAACACCACGTGATTTTCGCTTGGGCCTTTTTTTGTTGACTTATTTCCGTGCCATTTTCTCTTGATATTCCTGCAGCATCGAGAGTCTCCATTACAGAATTTGTTGCCGCACGCTGTACTAACTTGTGGAGAAAATAAAGCATCTAAAATATCTGCCCTAGAAAGCTTGCAATTCACGGGATTTATTTGGCAGAGAGGAGTAATTTATTTACTCCTTTCTGGTTCTTTGCTCCCTGCTACCCACTTGTGAAATGTTTATGTGAGTTCTGGTAGCTAGTACTTCTCTAGTTGAGTTATTTGAACTTAGAAAACAAATCCTTTCTTTCGCTAATGGATTTTCAGTGGTGTTTCTCACATGTTTCTCCTTAACAGTTTCTCTTTGTGAGAGGGTCTGAGGCATTGCCACTGGGAAAGCTTTATGAACTGGATAGAAAAGAAGGTGCTGTCCCACTTCCACTTAAAATCACCCTGATTTGAGCACAAGGGGCATGGGAGACCCGGGAGCTTTAAGCCACATCTCTTGCCAGTTGATCCTCCCAACAACAAGCCTGAGGGTTTTCCAGGGGAAGGAAAATCAGGGTATTAATTCTCTCAGGTAGCTGGGGTAATTGAACCTGACTGCCACATACTAGGTGGGGCTTAGTCTACCAGATGCCAAACAGAAGGGAAGAGGCTGCTTCTTGTACCTCTCCAGTGGCCTTTTGTCAGTGCTTGCTTTGCCATGTGTTGTCTACAGCCTTATTTATGTAAACTATTTCTGGTTGCTGAGCCCTGCTGTCATTCCCTCATGTACAATATGCAGGATTTCGCTCAACATGCAACTACTCATGTTACATATGTCATGTTACAGGGGGGCACCAGCACAAGAAGAACCAAGTCCCTTATTTTCACCATGTTTTTTTTTTGTACCTGAAATGCTCTTTTTCCCCATACATAATGTACGTAAGGTGCCTTGAGCAGGTGACAAGTTCTGTCTGTATCTCTGGTTTGCATTATTTCCAGCTCTGGGAGCACAAAGTCAGACAGGTCCCAGGTGTCACAGCCAACATCTCAAGTGGCACCTGAAACCCACTGGAGTTACCTGCTCTTGGAGAGGGGATGACTCTGTCTTTTTGTGCTGTCCTGTTCCCTGTTGAACCGCAGCTCAGTGTCCTGATGCTTCCCAGAAAGCTGATTCCCCAAGGGAATTCATGAATAGGTAACAGTAAGGACTTATGAAGAAACAGCTTGCTGAATGGGGCTGGGGAAACTCATGTGGATGGAAACAGATTTTCACCTTCTCTATCAGGGAGCCCAGCACAGATGAGGTCACTTTAGGTGTCATTAATTTTGTTCCTTTATATTACGATGGCATGTACTTTCCTCGCTCCTCTCCTTTCGTATCTTTGATTTCCCATTAATTCTGACATCCTCTCTGTAAGCCTGGAGTAAATTGTGCACTTCTGTATTTGCCGAACTGGGGATTCTCAGCACCTTTTTGGTGTGAGCCTTAGCATGGGGATGAAACAGATGCTAAATACTAAAATGCAGACATTGTCTCAGTCCCTCTGAGTTTTGCATTGTCACGATGTCTCCATGTTTCTCTAAAGCAGTCGTATGCAAAGGGATGCATTTGTCATTCTGCTTATTCTCTGCTTCTCAATGTAAGAAAACGTTTCTCGGAAGTAAGCTTCCCACAGAAGATTGCATTTGATGGATTTACTCCAGAAATTTGGCCAAGATAAATTTTGAAAATGAAGTCATAATTTACACTTAAAATTTTGTGTACAGAATGCTTTTTCAAAGCTTCACTGCCCTTTAAATGCCAAGTTAAGGTCTGTGCTTGTTTAATTTCGCTTTGATGACTGACCTCAAGGTGTTTCCCTTTCTGGCTATTTTGGGTTGAGCACTGAGAAAAATAAGATGGAGTGTTGTATGTGATGTGTACTTTTATTAAAGAAAGAAAAAGAAATAAAATAAAAAAGCGCTTAGGACTAAACCCAAAACCAACAAGAAGACATATGAGATATGTTCAGAGGGAGATTTTTGTCCCATCATCTTGCCAGAGTGCATCATTCTGCAGACAGGACAAGGTGGTTGAACAACTGGCAAGTCCTGCAGGTTTCCTGAGATACTGAAGAAAAAATTATACAGAGCAATTTGCTGCTAGGAGGATTGGCACCAGAGAGCCTTTAATAACAGGCTTTCCTTGTGAGAAGGGCTTCACATGAAGGGAAGGACAGAGAACTGCTTGAAAGAGCCACAAAGATGGTGAAGGGAGTGGAGCATCTCCCTTATGATGAATGGCTGAGGGAGCTGGGTCTCTTTCACTTGGAGAAGAGGAGACTGAGTGGGGACCTCATTAAAGTTTATAAATATGTAAAGGGTGAGAGTCAGGAGGATGGAGCCAGGCTCTTCTCTGTTGTGTCCAGTGACAGGACAAGGGGCAATGGGTGTAAGCTGCAGCATAAGAAGTTCCACAGAAACATAAGGAAAAACTTTTTCCCTGTGAGGGTCACAGAGCTCTGGACCAGGCTGCCCAGAGGGGCTGTGGAGTCTCCTTCTCTGCAGACATTTAAACCCCTCCTGGACATGTTCCTATGTGACCTGCTCTAGGTGGTCCTGCTCTGGCAGGGGGGTTGGACTGGATGACCTTTCGAGGTCCCTTCCAACCCTGAACATTCTGTGATTCTGTGACCTTGGCACAGCTACCTGCTGTCCTCCAGACCTTTTAAGCAAGGCAGGGCACAGAGGTGTGAGAAGGTTGCTATAAGGCAAGTGATGGTGCATCCTTTGATGTCTGCAGCTCTCCTGCTCCCAGCCCTCCAGAGAAGCAAGGCGTGGAGAGCAGCATAGTCTGCACTGCCACCTGTTTTCCACCGGGCACTGCTGTGGTATCCCTGCTCAGCACATTGGCGACTGTCCATCCATTTCCAAGGGTCTCAACTCCTTTATAGTATTTTTGAGATTTGTAGGCCCTCAGGTCAAGCTCAAAATGGATGTAAGAGTTGCAGCACCTAGATGGACACCAAGATACAATCATCAGCCATATCAGGTGTCTAACTATGCCTTTTCCTTCCTGCTGTTGTGCTTTTCCAGGCTAAAGCATATATTCCAGCAATAAGCATCTCGGTAAGTGGGTTGACAAATACCAGTCATGTATTACTATGGGAAATAAGGCTGTGTCCACCAGCAGAACTTCTCTAGCCAGTGTCTGTTAAGAAGGGGAAGGGAGCCATGTGCCTGGCTCCTAATTTCCCTGTGCTGCTTCAGGAAGGCCCCTGCGCACGGGCGGTGAGGCTGCTGTCTTAGACGTGCCTCGTTCCCCTGGGGATGAGCTGCAGTCCCCACCAGTCCTTCCTCTTGCTTTTCAAGGCAAGTTCCAAATGAAAGGCATGTTGTCTGATCTCAGGGAGTCCAACACACTTCTTCAGTAGCAATGTAGATCAAGAAGAGGTGAGTACTCTCACCAAAATAACTTCCCCTCTTCCACCAATTTGAGCTAATTCTTTTTCCCAAGGTCACACCTTCTGGGTATTGACCTGCTCAATAGAAAAATGGCAGGGAAATATGCACCACATAATATATGGGAAATTAACACAGAAGTAACAAATATCACATTTTTCCTGTGGTTTTTGTTACCATAAAATGGGACTGGATGGGAATCCTGAGTACACTTTAATTATTCCCAGATACTAATAAGAAATGATCCAGCAGCTTGTGGTACTTAAGATTTCAGGAAAAGCAACAAATGACTTTGACTTCTGATCCACATCAACAAGACCACAAACCACTGATCTCCTAGAAAATGGTGCATCCAGAAAACCTACTGGATGGTTTTATGAAGGAGGCATTGTTTTTCAAAACAAAATGAATGTGGAAAGAACAATTTTTGGCAAATAATTACATCTGTAATGGAAAACATACTGGCTCAGTAAACTGCACCCTTAATCTTCCTCACTTATTTATCAGCTTTTGATGGAGCTTTTGATGGAGAGTCTGGGATTTATATTCTGTCCCATGTCCCACAGAACTTTTGTCCAGTAAAAAGGTCATCTGTAAATCTCACATAGGCAAGTGTAACATTTTCCTACCATCACATCATCTTAAAAAAAAGGGGGGGAAAAAAAGACACGGCATTAAAATCTAAAAGCTGCTGTAAACCTAAGAGAATACATTTGTTCAGCTGAGCCCACATTAAGCTTGATTTGCTTCCTTTGGAAACAGCTGAAACTGGGTAATCTTGTGCTCACGATGAGGAATATCAATTTAACATGTATTTGGTGTGCTAAATGCTGCCCTGTTCTAATTAAAAATCCACTGTGTTTTTATGGCAGTATTCTGGAGGCTGTCTTGATTTGCTGATGAATGCTGACAGGACTATTAAAGCTGTGAAACAACATCGCTTGAATGTGGCACAGAATGAAAGGAAAAGCACTGCCATGCTGCTCTTGGGTGTTATTATACTGATTAAAACTGGAGCCAAAGTGAAAATCATCCCTGGGCTATGCATTTATTTATTTATTTATCTGTCCCTTTAAAATTACTTCATGGTATTGGTAGCTGTGCTTCCCGACAGGATCCCTTAAGGCCCTGTGATTAAGTGAAGGAGCATTTCTTATTAACTCCTCTTGTTTGTGCCTAGAAGAAGTAGAGACGAAGAATAACAGTGCGCTCTGTGTCAGCATGAATATGCAGTACGGAGAGCTGGACGGGATCCTGGCTATTAACGCTTCCCGACGCTGTTGGTTATTAAAAATTCTTTTCTCAGAGCAGTTTTGAGAAACGTGTCAGCACCTCTGTGAAATGAAATGGGGAAAGAGGCACCTAAATAGAACACGGCCTTTAATTTGTCCCCTGAAATTGCCCATGACAAACTGAAAATGTTTAATTTCCCATTATTTGCCATTTTTCAAAAATTCAGGAGTCGTTCAGATGATGACTGGACCCATGAGCCAAGCCAGAGCCGTACCAGCTTGGGGTTTTGGGGACACATCGAACATCTCTCAGTCCTTTCTGTGCAAGATGGGGGAATGGGCAGGTTAGAAATAAAGTAGACTTCCTTTCACAAGGTTGCAACAGGCCTTTTATTTTATATGCATGCATATAAAGGTTATAGGGTGATTTTAATAATACTTTTTTTTTTTTTCCTGTGAATTGCTGTCCTCAGCCAGCACATGAGAAGGGCATGTAGCAGGGTGAAGCATGGGCAGAGGTCTGGGCATGGCTGGGGAGATGGGGAAAGAGGGATGCTGGCTGGAGATGGGGCTGGCACCCAGAGTGGATGCTGCCTTCAGCCCTGAGAAGGGGAGACCTCCTCCTGGCCTTGTAAGGAACAGGACTGCTAGATTCGCCTGATAACCAACGTAGAAGTGGGAACAAATGAGTGCTAGTTTTCCTTCCAATCAAGATATCGAGCTAAAATTAACCGAGGCACAAAGGGATGTGAGGGAAAAGACTATTTAATTGTCTATAGACCAGTGCTCTGAACCTGTAATAAATCTGGCTTCATTTCCATCACTGGATGCTGCCTGTAGGACTCACATGCCTGGAATGCAAAAGTCCCTGAATGTAACCTATTTAGGAAGAGTCAAGAGGGGAGAGGGAACAGCCTGCTATGTAAAATGGGCTATTATCTCTCTCTGAGTCACTGGACATCCTCTCCTTTCCCCTCTTCTCCTCCTCTGCTTCCCCCCTCGCAGCCCGCGCTCCGGTGTTGTGGGAGTTGTGGTTGGAGAACGCGGTGCCGGGAGAAGACCAGGGGGGGAGTGGAGCCTGATGGCAGAGTTGGCTGCTTTGGTGCTGGCAGCTGACAGGGCTCCCTGGAGCGTGCCCATCCGCAGCTCTGTGCTATGAAACATCCTTCCCCAGGTACCAGCAGCAGTCAGAGCTGTCCCAGCAGGTGGGAGCTCCCAGCCGGACCGGCTGCTTGGGGCTGGGCTAAGCATTTCTGCACAGCGGAGACGGGGGTTACGGGCCGTGGGTTTGTCCTCAGTGTTTGCTGAATCCTTGAGAAAAGAGTTTGCGTCTGCTGCTCGTCACTGTACATTCCTATGTAGAAGGGTGGCTTTGATGGGGATATGGCTTCCAGCTCTGATGTTCATCTATTAGAAGGGGCTGCTGAAGCCTGGAGATGACACAGCAAAAATCCACTCAAACCGTTCAAGTGTTGCGAGGAAAGGGGCTTTTAGCATGATGACTGTTCTGAGCCTGCAGGGTACTATGTGATGTGGCTGCGCATGGGAAAGAGCCTGGCTATGTCTCTTGCAGTCCCGTGTTCCTGGTGTGGTTTACATGAGGTGATGAAAATGCCATCAAATGCTTTTCTGGGAGAAAACAGGAGATGCTTCTAATGAGTTTTCAACAGTAATCACACTATCACAGTAGTGGGATTTTTAATGCCTCCCTATACTGTGTGCTGAAACAAAAAATCCCCTAAGTTGCTCTAAGTTTCAGTTTGAATGACATGCTGGGTCTCCCGTTCTGTCAACATGAAAATACTGTAGACTTTTCAAGATGTACTGAATTTGAAACAATTCAGCAGAAATGAATAGCATATCAGATTCCATCTTAGTGGAGAGAAAAGAAATAATCACAGAACAACGTGCTGTAATTAGAACAGAAGTAGGTTATAACCAGATTGCTACACGGAGATAGAATAAACTCTGAAACACTTACTCTGTAGTGCACCAACAGGCTTGATTTTAAATAAGAAGTCCAAAAGCCTGAGACTAGAAATAAAACAAATCACAGGAACACACTGATATCCGTAACAGCCAAAGACAACAAGAAAGAGGTTTGGAAGCTTAGGAACAAAAATAATATTGGTCATTGAGAGGAGAAATGAAGAAGTGTCAATTATAATAGAGGAATAACAGAAGTGTTAAGCAAATACTCCTGTTATATGTTTGGGGAAAAGCCATGTGAATTAGTCATATTACATGCTGATCCTGATACCAAAACACTTCCCAGTCCAACAGTTTCTCAGAGGATGTTAAACAGCAGCTACGTAAGCTAGACATTTTCAAATCAGGAGGTCTAGATCATTTGCATCCGAGAGTTTTAGACGAGCTTGCCGAAGAGCTCTTTGGGTGATTAATGGTACTTTTCAGTAAGGCTTGGAACAGGGCAAAGTTTTAGAGGACGGAGCAAAAATTAGAGTTATACCAGATTAAAAGGAGGAAAAATGCAGCCCCGATAATTTTAAGCTTTTTACCTTTACACTGATCATGTAAAAAAGCCCGAACTGTTGATGAAAGTCTCAATAAAGAATGGAGGAAGTTAACATAATTAATCCCAAAACCATAGTTTTCAGGGAAATTCTCTAAAACTAACCCGTGGTGTTTGGCTTGGGGCTTTTTTTATATATATACTTACAAGTTGGTTGAAAAGCAAGTCCTATAAAATGTTTGATTTAGTTCTGTGTAACATGTTAACCAAGAACAATGTTAATTTACTCCCTGGAGTGTACTAGTGGGATTAGATGTCATTATATCATAAAAAACGGATCACCACTGCTGAATATATCTATTTTTAGTTGCATCTTGCAGTTCTGGGTCCTGTCTTCTCCAGTTTTTCTAACTGATGATGTGAAAGGAAATCATTACAGAGAAGGTTTGCAACCAATGTGGAGACTGGGGAGGAGTAAGCAACAAACACGCGTGGCTCCTAAAAAAGATGTGTCTTCTGAGTCAAGCACATTGGTAATCATAATTTTCTGGGAAAACAGAAAGTGAGCCTTGCTCATGACACGGGTAGCTCTCACTTGCCAGAAGCAACTCTCCAAAGGAAGCTATCGGGCAAGGTAATCTCCTAAATAAGCTTATCAGTGTGCAAAGAGGGTGCATAGGGTAGGTACAAGGAGACCAGAAGGGGTGAAAGATTAAATCCTCTGGTGAAAGACTGATGGGGCTCAATCTGATTATTTTAATAAAAAAAAAAGTTAAAAATCGAGGTAAAGCCTTAAGATACCCTTGCTTCTTAGAACTGGTGGTTACGTTGCATGTGAGCTCCAGGTAAACAATGCTAGGAGATAAAGCTCAATAGGGAACAAACCAAATGTGACCCAATCTAAGGACTGTGAGCTGCAGCCTGGCAGTTTTGGAGTAGAAATAGGGCTGAAATATTTTCAGAGAACAGTGTTAGCCTTTTGAGCTATATTAGATCAGTGTGGCACATTTCCTTCAACGGACACTTGAAAATCAGGATTTTTAAAAGAAGACGTGGTCTCATTCAAATAATTGTTGTAAGGAAATCTCGTGTGTTATTTTTGTAGAGATGATCAAAGCAGGAGAACATAACAAACTTCAGTGATGTAAAAACCATGGACCAATAGCTAGGTTTATAACGCTGTCTTGGAGGCTGAGACCAATAGGGAAGAATTTGGGGAAAGGGATGAAAAGCTGAGGAATCTGAAGATGCAAAGCGGATGTATCTGTTCTGAGCTGGAGGCTGGATGAAAGGTTTTGGGTCAACTGAGGTTACACTGAGTGTCAGTAACCACCAGAGTATGCTGTGAAGCTTTGAATGGACCTGTGCTTCCCACATTTTGCTTGTCCTCCCTTCTCCAGAGAAAATCCCCAAAGTGTGCTAGTCCAGCACGTGTCTGATCCCATCTTGGTGCAGTTCTGCTGGAACTGGGACATCTCATTCTCGCTCTGGTATCTTCTTTAATCATGTCATGAGGCAGAGCACTGACTCTGAAGCTTTCATTCCCACAAATGGTAGCTAACGGTGCTGCTGATACCGTGGTACTTATCTTTTTCTCCCTCTTAAAAATGTAAGCTACCAAACCATCCGTTGGTCTTCCTCCTGTCCTAATCACTCACATCATTTTTATTGAAAGACCTGCATCTAAAGCTGAAAAGTCAATTGCTCAGAATCCTATCACTGGATACCAAAGAGAGATCAGCACCTCCCTCTCTGCTTCCCCTCCTTAGGAAGCTGTAGAAAGTCACCCCTCAGCCTCCTCTTCTCCAAAGTAGACAAGCCCAGAGTCCCCAGCCAGTCCTCACAGGACATCCCCTCCAGCCCTTTCACCAGCTTTGCTGCCCATCTCTGGACACACACAAGGCCCTTCACATCCCGTGACAGTGTGTCCTGGGAGCCATTCTAGCACCCCAGGAGATGACATCTTGCCAAGAAATGCAGCCACGGGTGAAAGTGGAGACAGGAAACGGCTTGCCCACAGCTCCCATCAGACCCTGTTACAACAGCTCAAAGTGGGTTGGTTTTTTTGTGTTGTTTTGGTGGTGTTTTGTTTTGGTGTTGCTTTTATTGTTTGGTTGGTTTTTTGTATGTTTGGGGTTTTTTTTATGTTCTTATTCATTATTTTTGTTGCTATTCTGATGGAGTGTCCACTTACTTGACCTCTTTTTCTACTGGTTTCTTTTATGATTAAAATGCCCCTTTTCTGTAAATGGTAATTGAGTTACAACCCCCAAACTTTCCACTGAAATCAGGTGCCTACTGGAGAAAGTGAATGCCAAAAAGACTTGTCTGCAGAACCAGCTCCTTGGTACAAAGCTACGGGCCCACAATAGTTCCTTAGAGGTGTTTCCCCTGGGCTTTTCAAGTAAACCAACTACTTCTTAGGAACTGGATGCCACAGATGCCACAAGATCAAGGTGCTGAAGCTTCATACCGAGATAAAGACATTTTCAGACAATACAGCAGGAGGTTCCATATACGTGCACCTATATCAACAATAATCAGTGAAGTGAAACTGCCTTTGGAGATTATTTGGACAGGTCTCTGCTGTGCCCTGCGATGCTCGGTTTATAGAAAGGCCCAGCCAGGAAAACACTCTGCACCCACGTAGCATAACAAAAGTGACACCCAGGGTAGTGAAATAAATATTTAATTTCTGCATCTTCCCATATCCATCTTGGACATCCAGCTAACTCTAACAATACTTTACGCTATACTACGTTACAAATATGAGTATTCTAAATTAATGTTTTGGTAGTTACTTGTGAGTTCATTTTTCACTCTCTGCACGCTGATGGCTTTCCAGCTACAGGACAGAGCACTGCCAGATGGCTTTTTACACGCTGTAAATGTATCAAAACTAAAAGCCAAAGTAGCTTTTGAAACACTAATAATATCACTCAGTACTTATATTACTCTTTACATCTTCAGAGCCTTTTGCAAACAGCCATGAATGAAGTATGGTAATGGCTTTATTGCTTTGCTGCGGCTGCTTCAACAGGTCTCATCCTGGTGCCCGTGAGATCAACACACAGATGCTTCATATGATGCCCTGGAAACATTCAAGGCCATGTTGGACAGGGCTCTGAGCAACCTGCTGAAGGTTGAAGGTGTCCCTGCTCACTGTAGGAGGTCCCTTCCCACCCAAACAATTCTATGATTCTATGATTCGGTGATTCTATGACTAACAACTGAAACTTGGCTGTGGAGGTTTCCCCGTATCTCCCCCAAAGGCAGGTTAGATATTGCATATAGAAATATTGGAAGGACTCTGCCAGACCATGGGGGCTCGTCATGGTGAGATTCCATGTACCCGAGAGGCCCCCTCCTCCACCTGCTCTCATCTGTGCTTGGACTAGGATGTCTTTGGGTGTCAGCCAGCGTCTTCCAGCTTGGCACGGTGTCCAGAGTGGTTGTGGTACACCGCTTCAAGCTTGTAGGAGCGTAAACACGTGTTACTGTAAGTTGCCTTCAAGGAAGACTTTTACAGATGCTAATAGTGGCAAAAATTACAGCACCTTGCACAGCAGGCGACACCTGCATGGTTTGGATCCCACCCTGGGGCTCAGCTCTTCACCATCACCCCAGTTCTTGGTCTGCAGCGGAGTCTCCGACTCCCTTGGTCCAAACTGTGCATGGGGGAGGCAAAGGTCAGCTGGAGAGGGGGAGAAGCAAGAGGAGTGGGAAAGGCACAGCAACCCTTTAACTCCCCAAAGGTTCCCTTCTGAAAGGAGAGGCTGAGATCCACCTCTGAGCTCAGCTCCCTGGGCTGTGTCCTCCTCCCACCTGCAGAACTATGCTCACAGGGGATGGGAACTGATTATGGTTGCTTCCTTCTCCCTAAGGAGTGCCCAGGCCGTGTCCCAGCGGCACTGCTCCTCTGCATGTCCCCCCCAGGTCCAGGGGCCCCGGAGCTATCGGCCATGGCAGAGGCTGCGATCCCAGCTCTGTGACGCCCGGGCACCACCGCTGCCTTCGCAGCGCTGAGAGGAAACTGGGTGTCATCTCCACGGCCCATCTGGCATCTATTAAAAGAAACGTGTGTGTGTGCGGCCGCGTGAGCCTGTCTGCCTCTGTAGAACCTGGACACGGTCTCTGGTTCCAAATATTGAACAAAATGCGTGTTTTAAATTAGCTTTTAATTTTGGCTCTTTTGTTAACTGGAAAGTCCTTTATTTTCGAGTTTGTTCAAACTATTTTACTTAACATATTATCTGTAACCGATTACATAAGCATGACCGTTATCTGCGTTAGTCATCACTTTAGTCTATGGAATATAACTCATGGCAGTCTGGATTTAATGAATGTTTGAATTAACCTATACCTAATTTCTTGTGGTTTAAAACCTAAATCTCATTGAAAGCTGAGCTTTGTTTACTTCCCAAAATTGATCTGAGGGCCATTTGGAACACTTAGTGTATTCTAAAATGTGATCCTATCAACAATACACGCTCGAGTTTGTTTTAAAGTGAGTTTTTCTTTCCTATTTTACATAAATCATTTTAAAAAATCGTTCACTTTTTTTTGGATCAAAATGTACTCACTTGGCTTTTAGACCTACATAGCTCACAGGCCAATTTTTCAAACAGGATTCTAAAGCTATTTGTGGATTACTTTCTGTTTGCTACTTGTAATCTGCATTCCTGAGGCAAGCATGCTAAAATGACTGAGGATTTTCATCGAGCTAAGTGATTATACTAAATAGGGCAATTTTGGGTGCTCTTAGCTTCGTGTTTAAAAATACAATGCAGAAGAAACCACCACCACATTTTATGTTAAACCACAGAGGGCACTGTTTGTTCTTAATATAAAACGACCCTATTACATAGACTCTTGCGACTTTTCATTGAGTGATTAACATTAAGAACTTAAATTTACCCATTTACCCCTTTTTTGATTTAAAAATTAACCGGGTGTATTAGGCTGCTGCACACTCTCATGTTCTCTCATCTTCCCTCTCCTCATTGCTTCACCACGCTACGTGGAGTCAGGTCGTTTCCTTCACAGCAGTTTGGAGACGTTAGTGCAAGAATCTGCCTCGTGATTGTTTTATGGTTAATTAGCACTCAGCATTTTAACGTGCACTTTTGGGTTAAGGTATGGCAGAAAGGGAGGTGAGGTAGCACTGGAAACAATTGGACCCCTCACTCTTTCTGGTTTTCTTCTGGTGCTTTCAGCAAGGCTGCAGTGGAAGAAATAAAGCAGCTCAGTTATGTGAGGCTGAAAGTCAGTTGGCTATATCAGTTTTGAGATTATTTATCTGCTACTTGGAATATTCTGAACAGAACATGATGACATTTTCAGTTTTCTTAAAAAATACCTTCCAAAAAACCTGACACAGAAAAAGCAATAGCAACATTTGCAGGTTTTGATAAAATAGAGATTGGGTTTTTTTTTTTAGTTTTATAACCTTTTTTTTTTTCTTCCCAATGCCAAAAAAAATAGTATTCAGAATTCCATGCAAAACAAATTTGGGATTTATCTTGTCTTAGAGTTGGGTTGATACAACGTGGCCCTGGATCATCATGTACAAACAATATAAACTGTTTATAACAGAAAAATCCTAATAGATTATAAGAAAGGAATAAAAAAGTAGAAATTGAGTAAACTGTGAACATCGGATTAGCAGAAGGATTGTTGTGCACTTGTGCCTGTGTTAACTGTTGTGCGAGTTTGGGACATCTCAGAAGCCCGTGAAGTTTTAGTTGTTTTCCTGTTGGTCCAATCAAAGTTGTACGAGTCCTTATTTTAGCAGGTCTTCTCTCCCTCTAACAGTGATCCTTGTGAACTTTGCTGGTTAATTTAATTTCTTGTTCATGTGAGCCCTGGGTAACTTCTGGGATTCCTGTTTTTTCTATTTCACTTCCGTGGCCTGTGCATAAGGCTGGTGAGGTCTTCTGCGAGGTGCTTTGCAGGCCTTGATGCAGCACTTCGTGGCCATAGCAGGTTTCACCTTCCTAGTGCCTGGCCAAAGAGATGCCTGGATCAGTTAGGACACAAATAGTATCACTGCGTAGCTGCGAGCACTTGGAAAGGATTGCAGGAACTATGGATGTCGCTGGAAAACAGGTTTGCCTAGGACCCCCTGATGGGGTTTGGCCAACCTGTGGGTTGGTCACAGCTCCCAGGCTTGTAGGTGGTTGTACAGCACCAATACTTTGGGTCTTACTTGTTAGAAGGGCAAATATCACTGTTATCACTTTGGTTGACACCATTATTTCTATTTGCAGAACTGTAAAATGACTGAGGTTGGGAAAACCTCAAGAGGTCCTTAGTCCAACGTTCTGCTCAAAGTGGGGCAACCTATGGGGCCAGACTATGCGGCTTAGGTTTTTACCCAGTTGGGCTTGAAAACCTTCAAGTATGGAGACTTTACAGCCTGTCAGGGCAAGCTATTACAATGGTAAATTGTCTGAAAGTGATTATTTTCCTTATATCCAGGTGGAATCCTTCTTGATCCAACTGATACTGATTGTCTCTTGTCTTCCCGACATGTCCCAGGCTAGAGCCTTGAGGGGCTTCTCACCAGTCACTACATCGTGTACTACCCCGTAACCACTACCCTTTAAAGGGGCCAGTCCAGATGGTTTTTCCTCCATCACGTAGTCCTCCCATCAGGACTGTAAGGACTCCCCTTGGACACAAGGATGCTGGAGGATGCCATGCTGAAAGTGTTGCTAAAGGAAGCCTTTCTTCTGTTGGGAAATGACTGACTGGTGAGCAGGGTGCTGTTCTCGGGTCTGCACTTAAAGGCACAATTTGTAACAGAGCTGGAGACTGTCCAGAGACATGGAAATTACTCTGCTGGTTTCTATGGGTTTTTTCTTTCAAAAGACGAGATGTGTGTTGAAATTCCCTTCTGAGAGCAGTTCAGCCAACTTGTCCCTTGCTACAAGGTGAAGGATGATAAATTTTGGGGGGTTGCTTTTAAAGTATGCAGTAGTAAAGGCGTGAGCTCTTTGGAAAGTACCCTGAATGCGAGGTTGTCGGTACCCGGGAACAGGCGAACCCCGCTGCACAGCTGGAGTGCTGCTTCCCTCGAGGGCACTGCTAGAGACAAGGGCAACAGCCTGCAGTGGGGGCTACGTGCCTCTGTGTGTGTTTTAGGATCGGGTCTGCTTTACCGTGGGAGAGTTACAAAAACACAGAGATAGTTCTGCAGAAGAGTTTGATTTTTCAGAATAGTTTTCATGTACGTCTTTGCCTGTCTGATTTTCAAAAACTGGAAACATAATCTGGGATATAGGGCCACAAAGTCATTACAAAAGCCTTGCACAGCACAACTCTTGCTGTTTTTGGCTTTTCTTTCTCCTCCATATGCCAATTCATTCCTAGCTATGCTTATCAAGGGATCATAAGCATTTTCCATCTCATTTAATTTTTGAACCTGGAGTTCAGTATTCTGCAACATAGAATACTGGAACTGCTTTAATTTGCTACGTTTAGGCATATCCTGAATATCTAAATATTATTAAACATAGGGTTCCTTTGATTTTCCCTTTTAAGTGACATAGAATGAATTTGTAGAAGAGAAAGCAGTACTTAAGTTATCCATAATGCATCTGTTTATGTTTCCAACTGGTGTACTTTATCACCAAGTCGTTGGTTTATATTATAAAATGATGGTTGTGTAATAAGTAGTTAGCAGAAACCACAGGCACGCCTTTGAAAGAACACTAATGGCCATTTTTGATGAAATATATGAGACTTTGTGAAAATGATTTGATGAAGAAATGTATTTTCTTTACTTCCTGTTAACAGTGAGCATGTTGAAGCCCTTTAATCTCTGCTGCACAGCTAAACATCTATTTTTTTATTCTTTTTTTTTTTGGCGGGGGGATTAGTTTGAACTAGCAAGCACCGCTTAATAATCAAGAAGCTTTAAAGCAAGTGAATTTGATTGGGGAAAGCTAATTAACAGTACAAAGTGAAAAACAAAAATGTCCACGTGTAATGGTTTCAAATACAAATACAGTTAGCTGGTAACCTTGGGAGTTGGTTACTCTGCCTCTTTCTATACTCATCCAGTTTATGGTGCTGAGGATCCTTTTCTGCTGCCTGAGTTGGTGTATTTAAGAGCCAATAAATAACAGTAAATGATAAAGCGTGCTGGAAGGGCCAGGCATGATGACATTTTTAAGACTAAGATTTTCTCGCAAGGGGTTAGATCTCTGGGTTTGTAGGAAAGGTGCAGCCAGTGTTTAGCAGTTTACAGCGCTGCGCGCTGGAGAAGTTTTCTGCCATTTCACAAGCGCAGCTTGCAACCAGTTCCTAAGCTAAAATTAGGTGTAAGCTGGATCCACATTTAAAGATGTGATCCTTGGACAAGTGTAGCGTTTATGTCTGTTAAATGCTCTTGCTTAAAAAAGGCACTTTCTCTATCGTTCAGGTGTAATGCGTTGTGCAAGATGTTATTTTGCACAGGATACATTGGAAGAAGTAATTCATGGTTCAATGTTGCTGCACTGTTGTGTTTCATTGCTGTTGCAGGTGGTGTTGTTGATGCTACA
The DNA here is from genome assembly GCA_025345505.1 of Todiramphus chloris collaris. Taxonomy (NCBI): domain Eukaryota; kingdom Metazoa; phylum Chordata; class Aves; order Coraciiformes; family Alcedinidae; genus Todiramphus; species Todiramphus chloris. The sequence goes on from JANVCC010000072.1 coordinate 2,005,138, forward strand.
TGCTTTCAATCTTCAACTTCAACTACTTCTTCTAAACCTCAACTACTTTGTCATGGATTTTGTCCACCTGAATGAGGATTGCTTGTGTTATGCAGGGGGAGGGTTCTTTTGGGAAAGTTCTTACCAAACTTTTTCAGTTTTAAGAGGTCAGTTCATTCAAATATTTACTCGTTCATATTTTGGAAAATAGTCCCAACCCTTAATTCAGAATCCCATCAGGATTTGGTCTCAGGACTGGAAATATGGCCTTTGTTTCATGACTGTACTCTTGGTGATCTTCATGACATAAAATTTGGTTATAGCAGAAAGTTTTGGGAAAAAATCCAGGTCCGTATGTGCTTAGCAGAGACTTATTTGCCATAAGGAGCTAAAAACTATGTTTTGACTGGATGTGCCTTGACTCGCCTAGTTTCAGCCACCTTGCCCGGGGTAGGGCACGTGGGAGGCTGATGTGGGTGGAAGTTGTCCAGGAGGTCTGGGTGAAGAGCTGGGCAGCAGGACTTGAGGTTGTCAGGACGAGCGGACGGGAGCCTTGAGCAGTGCAGGGAGAGCTCAGGGCAGAGTGACAGGGGCAAGTGGTGGTGGAGCACGGGTGAGGTACAGGGGATGGCAGGAGAAGCCAAAGGGAGCTTGGGATAACTGTAGGGAAAAGGGATGAAGAGTTAAGGGTGCAGAAGTGACAGGAGAAGGCCAGGACAGGTCTGAGGGAGCAGAGGAAGGCAAGATGGTCCTGGAGCTGAAGGACAAAGAAGTCTAAAACAGCTAAAACCCTCCTATGAAGTTAAAATAGAGGCGAAGGTCCTGAAACTGGTTTGTTGTTGCTTGGCTTTGTTTTTTTATTAATGAGATTTTTCACTACTAGTTTCATAAGTTTGAAACAAGTCATTCTTCAAGCAACACCATTAAGACTGCAAAACGAAGCACCGAATTCAGTGTATTTAATGCAAATACTAAGCCTCCATTTGGCCCCCTTTTTTCCTCTGTACAGGTCCAAATCACTTGCTCAAAGGATCCATTTTCCACAGAGGTGTTGCTTCTTTCTGCTCACGCAGTAGAGTGCAAACTCTGCGTTACCGAGCAGCTGTTAACACTGCTGCATCCCTTTGATGCCCAGGGAGTGCGTCCCACACCTGATTTACTTTGTGCCATTCATCTCCAGCTCTGGTGGCAGGCAGATTCCCAATACCCATGATGTAGAGGTAATTCTTCATACTAATCATTGCATCATTAAAACAGCACATTTTGTGATATGAAGGAGATACTAATCTAGATGCAGAAGCAGGCTGATGAAAGATTTAGGAACTGAGACCAGAAGTAATTATTTATAGGGGTCACCCTTTCTGAGAAGGTGAGGGTCTGTGGAGTACATAACGTTAGATGGACTCAGCTCTTGGGGGCTTCTATCTGGGAATGCTTAGGAGTCAAGTGACAACATCTTCTGCCAGGCCTTCAGCAAATAAAGTCTTTGCTGTTAGTGACCACACGTGAAATGTCTGGCTGGGAGCTGGTATCCAAGTTTTCAGGAGCTTCAGGCATGAACTTCTTCCTTCTCTTTCTGCAGTTTCCGGCCCCGTTCATTTCTTAATGTCTTCATGGAAGGAAGGAGCAATCCTAACCATAACAGTCTTCCTTTCATAATTTGGATCCATTTGTAAAACACGTTTGCTCTGTGAGTTGAAGGGGGTAGGGATCCTATGGTAAAGTATTCCTATCTAATAAAACCCAGTAAAATTCTAGTGAAATGTTAGTTATGCGGTCAAGCTTAATTGCATTTGACTGTTGAATGCTTCACTACTTTAGTTTATTTTTATCCAAATTACCTAGATCTGGGAGAAATAGCAACTTTCTACAAATTTTATGAAGGATTTGAGATGGAAGGCTCAGCTTGATGATCCTGCTGCAGGAAAGTCTTGAAATCTTGGGCTGCCCAAACAGCGCAGGCAGCCTGCCCGGGTTGTCAGCCCCTCCTGTTTCTTGCTCTCTGGGCTGTCCCCCACAGCAGAGAGGGGGGCTGAGATTTATCTTGGTGGGGAGGAAGGGTAAACAGGGGACAAAGGACACAAGGCTGTAGAAAACTAGACTCATTAATTCTGTTGCCAGTGGAGCATTGTTTGTGTAATGAGAATTTAAGCTGCAAAATCCTTAGGGTCTTAGAGGTGACTCTGCCATTCACAGCCTTTCATGTGCAGATAATGTGTAGAAAGCACTTTTGGGAGGGACACTGCTAGAGGTTTCTCTTGCTTGGCCTATACAATCCCACTGTGTTCAGAGAAATCACAGAGGAGCACAGTCAGAAGGTTAGACACTGAGATTCAGGGCTCTCCATCCCATCACACACTCCATAGGTGATAATAAAGGTGAGAATTACCAGCAGCTCCAGCCACTTTTCACTCTTCAGGTGTGACCAGTCTAATTCAAAGCCAAATCAACTTTTTGTCCAAGTCTGGAAGCATTGTGTACCTTTAATGCAGTAGTGAACCTGCTCGTGAGAATGAAATGAAGCAAAGGGGTTTTAATTGAGAATTTCTACAGTTAAACCATCCATGGATCTCTATCTTTAGGAGCAGCAGGGGGTTAAAAATGCATAAAGTGTCTTTAAAAATAACTTTAATCTGGAGCCAGGCCATTAAAATAATTTCATCATAACTACATAATTATTTTGCCCCATTATTACATCTTACCATGTAGAATGCCTAAGGGTCTTGACCAGGCATTTCTGACTTCAATGAATTTTACTTCTTTTTTTTTTTTTTTCTCAAGTATGATCTTAACTCTGTTTTCTTCTTAGTTTTTAACCTATGAAATTCATGGTTGATATTCTTTTTTCCAGTTAATTTTTCCAGAATCCAGCCTACTCTTTCTGCTCTCAAGGAACACGATGGGAGAAGTGTTAGGCTTCTTAAAATGCTTTCTAGGAAAGATGAAATTTAGGATTTCTTGGATCTTGTTATGGACCAGGAAATAATAGGAAAAATAAACCCAAGAATGGATGTTATATTTTTAAACAGGCATGCACTGACAGCATTTCCATGTGTAGCTTTTGGACTCTATAATCTGCTCAGCGTGGTCTAATGGCAACAGAAGTTCTGCTATTTGACTTCCTTGCGTCCAGGGATTTCGCCCCACATAATGAAGCATTTGTTATCCATAACTGCTCCATCAGCGTGAAGATTCCTATGGAGGAGTTAGAGGGACCTCCCCTCAGAAAGACGCTGTTGGTGAGGTGGCTGTTCAATATCCTCAAGGGAGAGAGATTCACACTGGGAGAACCTCATCCGGGAGAATACAATGCAGGCTCTCCCTGGGGTCTTTACGCTGGCATGAATGGGAAGGATTAAAGGTTCAGGCTTATAGCCCATTTGTCATGAAATCCTCCAATGATGACAGAAACTGTAGACTAGCCTCATATAGAATATCTACGAAGAGCAGAGTGAAAAGGATATAGCGAGGCAATGGTGCATGGCCCTAATTTTAGGAGTATTGAAAGTGGGAGAATTCGAGGAGTTTATGACAGTAACAGAATATTTGGGTTCGGTTTCTCTTCCTCCTGCCAGTGCAAAAATGCAGGAGCTAAAGGCTGCATCCTGAAAAGCCCATATAAGCATCTGGATATACTTTCCCTCCCTCTGTGTCCCCAGCACTCTGTAGGCAATACAGGAACATTAGTCTGAAACCCTAAAATAGCTTAAAAGCCACAATATGTAATGGGAAGAAAGCAAGAGAGCACCAAGGCCCAGCAGCAGCTGGGATGCAGCTGGTGAGAGAACTACGATGCTCCTGCCAGTCTGCCTTTGGCAAGATGGGGTGGCAGCACCAGGGATGGCTGTGGTACTTGCCAAGGGTGCCCGGTTGGTAGTCTGGGACCCACCCAAGTCCCCAGTTTGACCCTGATCCTGAGGCATGCCAAAGCTGTAGGACTCCTCGGATGGTCCAGCACAGGCACAGTCAGCTGCTCTGTTTCATTTCAGATGGAAATGTTTTGATTTTTCCCTCACTGGAAAAATGTTAGAAATTTCAAATGTGCATTTCATATTTCAGCTGGAACTCAATGTCCCACAAAACAGAAATACCCTCTTCTTGCCTAGCTGTGACCTGGAAGGGGGGGCCTTTGAGGGGATGCACAGGAGGGGCATAGCCTGATCTTCAGAGGAGAAAATGGGTGTGAGGCTCTGGGGCTGCAGCTGTTCTGTACAAACAGAGGTATATTTCCTAAGCTGAACATGTTGTGGTTTAGCCAATAAAAATACGCTCTTTGCATCTTTTTGTTGAACACCTGGAATTTTTCAAAGGGGTAGCTCTACCAACCAGCTTTGGTTACAGGTCAGCAAGGCAGGAGTGGCTGGCAGGGGCGAGGAAGAGCAGCCCTTCTCTGCCAGGATGCCTGCTTAAAGCATAAGCTTATATGAGCAAGGATAATCTTTCTCTGTATGTAGTGTGGTGTCTGATGAGCTGTTACAAATCAGTAATAATCTGTCTATACTGGCTTGCCAGACACAGCCTTTTTACACCAAATTTTTCCTTGTGAAATCATAGCATGTTGTTACACTGGCATTGCAGTGAAATGTTACCTGCTGCCCATGAAGGAGAGTGGTTGCCTAGCATGGATGTTACCTGCAATCAACTGGTATGTGAGCAGTACCCCTGCAAGTATCAGCGGGGAAAAAAGATAAAAATCCCAGCAGTTTGCCAAGAAGATTAGGCACAATGGCTGAGATGGAGCCCACGGGTATTTATCAGATTATTTACCACAAGAGGCACAGCTTAGTTCTTGTGTTCTCAGGTAACTCAGGTGTTCTCAAAAATATGACCCTGCAGGTGTGGATATTCTTAAGTGCCTTTCTTTAAAATGATCCAAAGGAAGTTCCTGAACAGAAAGTGTAAAGCGTTTGTCCAGTAAACTTTTCACTTCTGTAATTTTTCATGGTTATCCTGACAGGTGTCGTGCTGTTTCCAAAATCTCAGACTAGGGAATGCCTCCAGTAACTCAATGCAGATAATCCAGTTTCAGTGGTACCTGCTCCACTTTGCAGTTTATAGTTTGCAGTTAGAACTTGTCCAAGTGAAAATGGGATTCCCCGCTGTTAATAACATTTATTGTATTTCCTTATAAAAAGATTGTTTTGTTACAGAAAGGAATCATGCTATTAATCTTCACTGTGTGTCTGGGCTGCTGATTCAGACATGGAAACCAAGGTCATTTCCAAACACTTGAGGTACCTGGGCCTAGAAGTAGCTGTTAAGTGGCATCCATGCATTGTCTTTGAGCAGCTTAGTGCTGCTGATACCTTCATGGGTCTGCAGGAGAACTGAAGCTTAGAGCACTGTAACTCAACCTCGTGTCTGACATCACCGGGAATCTAAACCTCTCCATCTTGCCATTGAAATATGGTACCTCTGGGTTTGCTGACTTGAGACGTGGCTATTTAGTGGCACAAATATATTGGAAATCAGATTGTTATTTGCACGATTACTTGCTGGTCATGATTTCCTAAGCAGGTCACCGGTGCTCTCTGTGAGCAGATGGCTACTTAAGCAGCTACACTGCCTGGATCTAGGGGGCTGCATTTGATGCATTTGTAAGGTTTGCTGTGTAATGTAACCCTGTCCTCAAAAGTTTTACTTTTTTACAGTCACAGTAGATTAAAGCTGACCTGGCAAGGGACCAGAAAGCCTTGGGGAGGATTAGTGGTTATTAGTGTCATTGCCTCTTCCACTGGAAAAGCGGTGGCTGTGTTGCGAGCAGCAGAGCAGGCATCCTCCTGCACAGCTCGCCTGGGAGCGCAGCGGGGAGAGGGAAGCTGCAACCTGCCCAGCTCCCGGTGGAGCCCCAGCCTGCGGAAGAGTCCCGCTGTCTGCAAATCCCGAGGAGCTCCTTTGGAGACGAGGGGTTGAGCGGCTGGTGCTGGCCGCCGGCCGAGCGGCCGGTGTTGGGCTTGGGCAGGTGGCCATCGCCCGGCTGCCGGCCCCGTCCGGCTGTCCCGACTCACCTGGGTGGCAGTGGGAGGCAGGGCAATCACTCAACACCCGGCTCTGTAGCGCTTTGTCTCCCTTTCTTCTCTTTCTGCTTTGTGCGCTGCAGCGGAGAGGTGGCCGGCGCTGAACTTTTTACCTTCGAGGCTAAGTATTCTGTGCGCCGGGGAAAACGGCCATTAAAATGATTTGTGAAATAAATACTATCACTAGGGCAGGTGTTGGGCCCGTAAACAGTTAATTGCCAGAGCTCTGCAGATGTCGACTATTTCTTTTGAGACGTCTGTCAGCTAATATTATCTAATAGCAGCTCATTCGGTTGAGGAATCTGTCATTCTGCAATTTAGCTACCAGAATGTGTGCTGGGTCAGTCGGCTTGCATGCCTGTGCTTAGAAGAGCTTCACAGTCTGCAATCATCTGGAGACGTTCAAGGTATAATGCCATTAATATTTTACAATCACCTTGACAAGGAAGAAACTTATAGTAGGAAAACCAAATCACGTTGGTTTTCTGTGTCTTTGAGACTCATGCTAAAGCTTTTTTTTAAATGGTGGTAAGGGCAATAAAAACCTGGTCCAGCCCAAACTTCAGCAAACAGCAGAAGATGGGGCATCTTGTTCAGAAGAGATTTAGCCAATGCTTGTTTGCAAAACCTCAATGAAATCATATTTGTGTGCAACATCTTTGTTCAGGACTTTTCAGTTCACGCTTTGATAAGTATTTCAGAAGTATTTCAGGTAAACCAGTCATGCTGTAAAGTCATACCTGAGACTCAAAAGTGGATCCACAATAAGCAGCCGGGAGAACTAGAGGAGTATGTTTGAAACAGGCAGGATTCGTGCCAACTATTATACTGATTTGCATTTTGATCTAGTCAAATTAAACTGCTTTGTAATTGAAAAGCATAACGACCCTTGTGAGCTCACTTGTGGAATATAGATTTTCTGTTGATGACATTCAGGTAGACCTTAGCACCCTCCATATTAATTCCATCTATGTTTAGGGTTTCTGCTCTTTGGTAGAAGAAAAGCTGACTTGTACCTGCAGAGAGTGCATTCCCTCAACAAGTCTAGAAAGAAGCCGTGGGATTCGCATGGGAAGTTATCTGTGTAAGGCAGTAAAAAAGAGAGAAATGCGTTGCTTTAGAAAAGCATTAGCGTCAAGGAGTTTGTGGTGGAACTGCATTTGAGTTGCAATCTAGTAAAAAAAGCCCCCGCTGAAGCAGATAACTAATTTGCTACGTTAGTCAGGCTGCTCAGGTTACCTCCCTGATGTTTTGGGCTGCAGGGACCCTGCTTCAGGGCTCTGTTGCTCTCAGTAGCCAGAGCTGTGGGACCGCAGATGAATAGGACGGAGTGGCAGGAGGGTCAACGGGAGAGCTTTGTGTTTTTAGACAGTCCTTTTGCTTCTAGGAAAGTTAATTAGGAAGTGAAACCTTAAGCAGTTGACAGTGTGCATTGTTGGCTGCTAGTGCTCTGTGACAAATACCACTGAAAAGTACTTCACTTTCTTTTGTAAACAGAAAGGTAAGGAATTTCCACAAAAATGTATTGGTGAAGATCTGCTTTTCGTCATGGCCTAACCACATAGTAAACAACAGAAATAACTTGTTTTAATAAAGCATGGTGTTGAAACATTTATCAGCAGGCTCTTTCTCTCCATTTCAAAGGTATGTTTAGGTAAGAGGAACTGTTGCCTTGAAGAAACCCAATCTGTAACTTTGTTATAACATTTTCTTCAGGTCAAGGTCATGAAACTTAAGGAAAACTTTGGCTTTTGGTCCATCGTACAATTACGCCCGAGTTGATTAACACAGTATGCTGAAACAGCCATCTAAGAATTTCTTAGGATTTAAACATATCCCAAATAGTAGTTACATAAAAATTATTCTAGTAGTCACATTATAAAAAAGCATGACTTCATCTTTATTGTCATTTTTTTTGCATGTAGCCATGCAGAGTTATGAGGCAAGTGTAATAATCCATGTATTTTAATTTCTCTATATAACAATAAAAAGATTAACATGCCTTTCTCCTAAGGGCTGGGTTCCCTTGAGTGGCACCAATATAAGTCTCTGGAGAATTAATAAACTAGGCCTGGGGATTTGGGAGTTAAAGCCTGTTAAAACAGTTATATAAAAGGTGTAGCAGTTGTGGAAGTAAGATTTGCAACTCAACAAGCCGTCTCCACAGATGTTTTTTCTCCGAGGGGCTGGTAAAGAGGGAGGAGGGAATGGCACTGAGACCTGCACGTCTGTGGTAGAGCCACGCAGGCTGCTGCGTAGTCTCACACAGGGGAAAGCTTCTAAGCAAGAGCCAGGCTCTTTGCAGCCTCCGTCCCCCTGTACTGACCAGGCTGGAGCAGCTGTGGCTGCGCTGAGCCGCTCTCTCCGCAGCTCGCTGCTTACCCGTGCTGTGCCCTTGCTTGTGTCCATTAATCCCAGTCCTTGTGGCAATGCCACGGTTTCCTCAGCCATGCAGATATTTTGCAGTGGTTTTCCCTTTTGCCAGTTTTCCCTGCAGAAAGGGAGAATTTAGTTCTCTGTTTATACATTCCTGTGAAGTGATGCTCTATCTGTTTTCACAAGGCTGTGTAATGCCATTTAGATTTAGTCCACAGAGTGATCTGGTTTTGAAGATCATTTTAAATATCAAATTATTCTGAAACATCCACATTTTTTTCTGTAAGAAACTCCCCAAATATTATTAGACCTAGGGTTTGTTTTTTTTTTTTTTGGAGGGTTGCTTTTAAAAAAAAAAGAGTAGGAGGATTTTTGAAAGTCCTTAGTACCAGCTTAAATTTATTCCTACTCCTTCCTAATGTATTCAGGATGTAAATCCCACACGCTGTAAAATTGATAATAACAAATCTATTGAACAGGATAACCGTGGGGTAACGGTGCTTGAGTGAGGTAGACACCTGAGTAAGGTTAGGTTGCTACTGTAGATCAGAACTGCACTTCAGGCACTTCAAATGATGCCAGGGTGGGGTGATTCCAGGCTGAGGACATGAAATGAGCTTGCCCGTCGCTCTTGCTGCTGTGTAACTATAGATGAGCATAGGGAGGGATCGAAGAAGGCTGAAGGGCTGCAGGGGTGTGGATCTGCCCCTGCCCGTGGGCGCATTTTGGTCTGGGAGGAGGATTCCACGCTTATCAATCCCGTCATGAGCTCATTCTTCATTTCTTGAGCAGAGAGGAATGTTTATTCAGCTGACACAGTTCCTGGGAAAGAGAGTAGAAGGAGAAACCACTGCATGACAGTCTTCTTCCTTATCATCCATAGTGGTGATGTATCCGTGCAGCATGCACAGTGTGGGAAGGGATGGGGAAGGATGGCCAGCTATGAAGTACTTGAATGCACAGGGGATTATTACCCCATTTCTCTCTATCTTCAGCAATATTCATCTGAACTTAGTCTCCCAAACCTTAATCAAAATGACCCTTTTCAATCGAGCGGTTGATTAACCCCAAAAGGCTCCATCTTTCAGTGAGCTTAAGGAAATTCAAATAATCTACGTGGAGTATGCAGTGCTGATTTAGACCAGGGTATGTATTCACAGCGGAGTCACGGGGTGGAGGCACAGGAAAGGGCTGGGAGCAGACCATGCGGGTGGCTGCCCTGGGCCCAGCTTCAGCCTGCCGGGGAAGAGCTGGGAGCAGGGCACTGCCTTCCAGCTCCCACGTGGCCTTTGTGTGGGAGCAAGCGGATTTGGAAGGGCGCGATTCGACTTGTAGGAGAGGCGCTCAAGGCGCGGGGCGAGCTGAGGAACGGTCCCTTGTCTGATTTCTTCTGGGGACTGCTTTTCCATCACGACAGCAGATCTATCCCTTCCAGTCTGGTGTGGCCCGTGTCTCGGTGAACGGACTGCTGGCCTTCGGCTGCACCTCCTTAGGGAAATTGCTTTGACCTCTATTGGCGTTTGTTGGCCTGACTGCTAGCCTGTCCCCAAGGTGGAGTGTAGTTACCCCTTTCTACTTAAGCTGGCATGTTTAGTTTAAAACCAGAAGGAATTAGAGCTGCTCGGTTTTCTAGAAATAACTTTTCTTCTGTCTTTATCACCTACAGAATGCCTGGAGAGCTTCAAACTAATAGCAAGGTTATGTAAGAGAATAGGAAGTAAAAACAGACATATATTTTAATTCTGCAGAAACACCCCTGTTGCATTTACTCTTTCAACACTGTAAACGAGTCTTCTATATACTTTGGCACTACAAAGCATTTCAAAGATACTTCTGGTGAACGCCAATACCGTATCCATCCTTCTAAACCTCAGCCTTCAGGAATGTACATATTGTATAAGTGGAACAAAAAAGTCAACCTCGACGTTTCAAGCAATCAGTCTGATTCCGGTCACGGCAATTACTCTTTCTGTCAGCAGAACTAAAATTTACAATCAGGAAATCAAAGAGTCAAACATATTCCTGTATAATGCACCATAAGCTGCATGTAAATGAGATCACCCTGCTGGAAAACCTGCTTCCTCTCATTTGCCTGAGCAGAGCTGGGCGGCCTCCGTGCGCTGCACAGAAGCGCGCAGCACGCTCAGCCCTGACCCACGGGCAGGTGGAAGGAGCAGGGTCCTGGGCAGGACCGTGCTGCTGTGCTAGGGCAGGATGCTGCTCTGCACCCAGCCCTCTCCTTGCCACTGCTGGAGCTGCTAGGGCAGGATGCTGCTGCGCACCCAGCCCTCTCCTTGCCACTGCTGGAGCTGCTAGGGCAGGATGCTGCTGTGCACCCAGCCCTCTCCTTGCCACTGCTGGAGCTGCTGGAGCTGGCAGCACTGCAGAGAAAGCAGAAGAGATGAAGGCCAGGCTGGAGCAAGGCAGAGACAGCTGTCCTGCTCTCCATTCTCCTGCCACCCTGGAGCAGCCCATCAGTCCTAGCCACATTTCTCCCCTTTTTTGTCATCTCCTCCTCAAGGGACACCCAACTAGCTTCATGCCATCATGTCTGTCTTTTTTTTTTCTTTCTGGGAGCGAGGCATTGACAGTTTTCCCCTTTGTTCCTCATGGGTTCATTGGAAATGGCTGAGGAAAACAGGGAACAGCCAATTTATGTGACACTCTCTCAGACAAACAAACGGGAAAGTGGGACTTTTGATGCTGGTCTGGACAATGTAATTAAAATTATCCTTGGGAGGCACTTGTAAGCTGACCCTTGGAAAACAACCTGGCTGGTCAGATCAGGTTTTGGAAAGGGCTTTCTCATTTCTTAACAGGGGTGATACTGCATTTTACTGATTCTATAGCATTATTTTTTCTCTTTGAAGAATTCTTGTGGTTTTATTTAGAAAATAGCATAGATTTTGAGACATTTACTTCATCTTCTTTCACTGAATTACCTTCTACAAATAGTTTAGAACTAGAATTCCTTTCCTAGGGACTTTAAAAAAACAAAAAAAAAACCACCCCCAAAAAAAAAAAAGAGAGAAAAAGAAAATATATCTCATTTCAGTTGACAAGAATCAGTAAACTGGTTCCCAGATCTGGGAACCTTTCCTTTTGGTAATACATAATCCTCTCTGACTACATTCATTTAATTCTTCAAGCCCACTCTGCACTTCGGTGTGTTCTCAGGTTTCTACCCCTTCATAGTACATTTTTAACACATAGAAATAAAGCCTGAAAGCTAATTACATTAACCAGCTTTAAGGTAATTTCAAGCATACTTGGTCTTGTGAAAAAAGTTACGTCTAACTTTAAAAATAATTTCTGGTAACAATTATACAAGGACTGTCATAAATATTTCTGTTCTGCTGAGCAGGATTTTGCCTTTAGAACAATAATAGTATCATTAACTGTTTTTATCATAGCAGCAAAAAAAAAGAAACAGGTGAGGCTGAGTCCTGGTGCGCTCAGTCCCCCCACTCACAGCCACCCCTGAGAGCCTACCCTTCTCTAAATAACTTATAACCCAAGGGGATGCTTGAGATAAAGGTGACAGGGGTGCACAGCTTTCCTTCCTTCCTTCCTTCCTTCCTTCCTTCCTTCCTTCCTTCCTTC
>JANVCC010000072.1:2017122-2146925 GCA_025345505.1 Todiramphus chloris collaris
TCCTTCCTTCCTTCCTTCCTTCCTTCCTTCCTTCCTTCCTTCCTTCCCAACAACAACCCATAGATGGATCCATCCCTGCAACATCCCTCCAACACGCTGCAAAACTCTGAAGGCTCTGAATCGGGGGGATGGATGGGGAGGGGGGTTGTCTCCTGCCCGTTCTTATCCCATCACATGAGACATTGCTGCCTGGGAGAAGAAAAGCCTCACCTGGAATAGTACAGGGCATGTCCCAAAGGCGGTGGGAAATGCTTTTTCTCTGCTCACTGTATATGTGTCGGTATATTTTAAAGTTAGTTCACATATTTTTGCTCAAGTTCTATAACAGTATGGCTTTCTACATCCCATCTTCTGTGCCTTTCAGTTGGGGCTGTGTTCTGTGGCATTCAGTATTCTCTGGTGAGAATGGAGTATGCTTTCGTGCTTAGATGTCTGCACATCTTGTCTCAGCAAAGGGAATCTGATCCGGTAAATGCACCTGACAAGGCCTAATTTGTTCGTGTAGTTTGAAATTAATCATTGATGTAGTCGGTTAAAAATCACAACTTGAGATCATGAAGAAATGTGTGGGAAGCAATTCTGGACTTATAACTTTGGAAGAATGTGAGAATTCACATTTATTAAGCCAAAATATAATAAATTCAAAATGTAAAATCCAAATCCAAGTAGGCCAGATGATAAACATGTTTCAGTGCAATGCACACAGCTGCTCTACTCTGTTGTTTCCAGTCCTTTTCTGTCTGATCTATTTACTTCTCCTTAATAGCTGCAGGATGTATTTATTGGGACCAAGATTTTCCCTAGTTGTTCGCAGCACAACTTTCTGGTTCAAGGAAAGGCTCATTTCTTTGAACTGTTTTTCTAGTAAGAGCAGAAAGCACAGCAAATACTAAATTAAAAACTCCTAAACACATTTCAGAGCCAGTCATAGAGGGGAGATGTTACTTTTTGTAGGGTTACTCGATGGGGGTGCACCCTTTGCAGTGCAGAAAGCCATGCCACCCACCTTCGTGGCTCCTGGGTGAGGAGGCAACAAGTAAGATCCTGTCCTGGAAGAAAAAGCATCCATAGATTTGGTTGTCCTGCACGCCAGCTGCAAACACTGATACAAAGGGGTAACCTGACAAATCCTGCAGGGAACAGCAAAACCTAGGTGTGCATTGGTGGAGTTCCTGGCCAGCTCCAGGACAGCTGCTCACCATACCCTGCCTGGGAAGATGTCCTGTATCGTAACGTGCACTTTAATAGTACTTCCATACCAGGGGAAACATCCTCTTTGCAAAAACAGGGGTCCATATATTGACCTGTGACAATAAAATGCTCTCCACGAAGTGCAGAGTGAGAGGGAATTAGTTTAAAAACATTGGCCTCGGTGGAGGATGGAGAGGGAATATGATAAGACACTGGACTTAAGTAGGGGTCAGGGCACAGGTATGCAGAGCTTTGACTGTGAAAGTGGAAAGCGCTGAGGTAAGGTGATATCCCTCAGATGGGAATAGCTGCAGTCCAGCAGGAATTTCAGCCGGCTGTGGCCATTGTGCCCCTGTCACAGACTTGGAGCCCCTGTGTGAGCAGATGAACTTGAGGGAGAAAGCACAGCTACTACTGCCTGAATAAAGCGTGTTTCTGACACACTGGTGCCAACAAGGCACAAGTGATTTGGGCACATTCTCGTGGCAATCCAAGCTGTAACACAGGCAGCCCTGGCTGGTTTACTCCCAGCTCATGCTCTGCATCACAGCCCTCCCTCATGTTCCCTCCACAAGCCACAGGGACTGTGATGCATATTCCACACTGCCTTCCCGAGGTGTGAAATTCTTAAGCAGCTGGTCTTACTTGATATGACATCTTAAAATCCTTATTTTTTTTGTTAGAGGCTTTTTTTTATTTTTTTTTTTTTCATAGATGTGTATATTGCACGGGAAAAAAAGACACAGATTAGATTCATGTGGTTCCAGGAATGTTTTCACAAGTTTTGGCCAGGACTCTTGATCTAGTGACTGTGTGGCATAACACATCATTGAGCTCCTTGGTCCTGGGAACACATGGTGAGACGATCTTGTGTCTGAAATGCTCTGAGCTGCACACACATGCCATGGGATGGACCCGCTAGCTGTACTTTGTGAAGGAGAGGGAAGTAGATTAACCACTTATCTTCTTGAAAATGGAATATCTGTAACAGAGAGGGTGAAGATAGAGCATCTCGTGTTAGTGTGGTGTCAGTGCTCCCTGTTGGCTCTACATTCCCTCATTCTACTTCACATTTACTGTTTTCTAATCCACATGCTTACTTGCGGGGTTATGACTTCCCATAAAACACATCTGTGTTGTCTCATGTCTTTTGCAAACTCTCTTCTACTGTGTCTCTGGTTCCCTTTATTGAGACAGAAAGTGGGAAAGGAAATTTTCATCACCTGGTTTGGTTTTTAATCGAATTGTCTGAATATGATAGCTCAGAACTGCAACCTGAATCGGATTGTCCCAACCAAACCAAACCCCCCCAAAAAACAAACCCCAAAGCAAAACCAACCAAAGTCTGTACAGAAGCAGCTGGATATGGCACGGGCTGGGGAGAGGACACATGCTGCTACCATTCCTGCAACACTCAACGATGTCCAACACACTTACTGCAGGGTGGGGAGAACCAGAACCGTTTCTTGAGCTGATGCTTAATTATTTGTGTGGATTTTCCTTAGATTGGCATCAACACTTAAATGAACAGTTTTGTGAAGAAGTACACACTAAAGATAATGTTATTCCTGTTGTTTCCATGGCAATGGACATGCTTGATGGAATATATCAATCACGTGTGCTCTGCAACCATCTGGTTTCACAGTCCTCATTTCAGACACTTTAGGAATGAAATGTAGGTGAACTTTAATCAGGTTTGTAATTACTGCTGTCCTTACAGAAATTATTTAACGTGATTTTGCAGCTGCCTCAGCATAAGGCCCAAAGGTCTTTTTAGGGTTTTATTGCCACTTTTAGGGAACGGTTTAAGAATTGTTATTGTACTTTAGCTACAAGATGCCACTGTTTCTTCTTGGTTTCTGAAACTGTGTTATAATGACATCACATTAAGGTATTTTTTTTTCCAGGCTCCAAGAAGGTCACAGTTATTTTTTCCAAATGGCTCTGTCAAGCATAAAAATTAACCATACTTTGAGCTAGATTTTCTGTATTTGTAATGTATGTTTATGTTAGAGTTTCTGTCAAAACAGGGATTAAAGATAAATGTAGCTAATTAAAAGAACATTTGCTTAGAGCTCCTGGTAATAGATACCTCATTGTGGGGTCTTGAGGTAAAGCTTACTTTAACAACTGATTCAGTTTATGGGATTATGCTATTTCAATTTTCCAAATTGTGCATATTAGCCTGAGAACAATCAAGTTAAGTCTGTAAGTAAACTGCAGAAGAGAAGCCAGGGTGTACATGCTAGCTATGTAAAATGTTCTTGTCGGCTCTACTTCCTACACTTCATCATTTCGAGTAATGCTTCACAGCAGTATATGTAAGTGAAAACTGGTTTTACAGAAGGCAAAAAATCTATCTGGCACTGGAGGGGTCAAAAGTTGCAAACTGTAGTGTAAGGTAAAAAACCAAAAAAACAAACAAAAAAATATCCCATATCAAATTAGGTAATTGTTTCTTTATATCTTACCTTATTTTACTAAACAGCTGTGCCCACAACATTCATTTTACTGCACATAACATCTGTGTTATCCTAGGGACTCCTGTGCTGGGGGAAAGATCGATGCCAACTGCAATTGCATCGAGTTTCCATAAACTTCCAATGACCAATAATAAAAAGCAAGTAACATAATAATATATTTCTGTAGTGCCTTTCATATTAAGGGATTTCAAAGATAACTACAAGCTGTAGGCCCAATCCTTTAGCTATTACAGAAACAAAATTGTCATTGATTTCGGCAAACTTATGCCAGAAGAAAGATGCCAGAAGAAAGGTGTCAGGATCTGGCCCTATACACTGCATGCACTGATCACTTCATCCACTAATAAAGTTCACTCATTTTTTGGATGGGGCTTGGCAGTTGCTTGACATGAGTGGTCTTGAGCTGACTCAGTGTCAATAGAAAGATAAAGAAAACCATAGTTCTTTAGTTAAGTTTTTGGATTTCAGTGGAGCAAACCGATAAACTGAGAGAACAGGTTAGGAGAGACAGCTGGGGCTGAGTTGTTCAGGGCCTACCAAGTGGAGAAGCTTTGGGATTGCTTCAGGACAAAGATGCTGAGGACTTCATCGAAGTATCACAAGCAATGGAGAAAACTACTGGAGGGATGTGTTTCAGACCTGGCTGGGGGAATTGCTACCTCAGGAAGTATATTTGGAATGGGTGAGGAGCCTGCAGGAGCTGAAAGACTGGTCTACGAGGAAATCCTTGATGTAAATGGCAAAAAGAGTGGGAATACAATGAGAACTGATCGGTGTCAGGCTGGGTTTGGTCTAGCGAGGAATATCAAAAGAAACCCCAGCGTTTGCCCGCTGGAGGTACGAAGTGGGACTTCTGTGCACTGAGAATGGGATAGAGATGCAGGCCTTGCCTGTCACCATCCCAAGAGACTGAAAGATCTGCACATTTCATTGCGCGTTTGGGCAGAGCGAACGTTGGCACAGCAGGCCAGGAGGGCAGGAAGGAAAATGTCTATATTTAAGTGCAGGAAAAGACACCCAGACTGCCACGGACACATAAGTCTGGACTAAACTGTATGCAAGGCCTGCAGCAGGCTTTGAGGGAGATGCTGCAGGAGTACTAGGAGAGAAATTAAAAATAGTAAAATACAAATCATAGTTTAGCAAGCATTGATCACACCGGACTGGTATTTCTATGTAGTTACTGATTTTATAGACAAAAATAATGTGGAAAATGCATTCTATCAAGATTTCAGGAAAATGCTCTGGAAACAAATGGGTAACCTTTACTTGGAGAAGGTAAGGGGGAGGGCACAGAGGAAAGCAGCAGGGAGAAAAGAGTCCTTTAAGCTAAATTAAAATTTTCATGTGTGGAGTGGGTGTAAACTGAGAAGAAACAAGTTTAAGCTGAAAATTAGAAGGCAGTTCTTCATTGTTAGGGCAAGTGTGTTTTGGAATATTATCCAGTTGAATAATGGAGACCAAGACCCAATAAATTTTATGTTGGAGCTTGAAGAGTGTATGAAAGAAATTATACAATGTGTTTACTTGCAGTAACAGGGGAATCAACTTAATGGCCCAGAAAGTTCCTTAGAGCCCTGTGTTCTGATATCCTTTGCAGCAAACACCGTTGCTATATAGGAGAGTTGAACAGAAATTAAGTGCAGCCCTGTTGAAATTGTAGTGGGAATTAAAGTTCCCTGAGAATAATTAGCCTTGCTGTGTGTGGTCGGGACATGGAAGAGGCACTTAATGGCTGTTAATATCAACAGGTTTTTAAGTGGTGGAGGAGATTATAAGTTATTGGGATATTCATACACTAATATTCACTAAAGTTGGAGGCACAAGCCCTTTTGAACAGCACCTATTAATACAGAGTTGAGATTCCGGTTTAGCATTCACTTAGGTGACAATTGCCTGTGTCCGACTGCCCCTGGCTGTCTCCCAGATGGGGAGGAACCAGAAAATAACACAGCTTGTCTTTCATTTAGCAATAGAAAATGTTCTTTTTGTAGAGAGAGCTCTGAAAGCATGAACTACTATCAAAATGATCCATTTGTTAGGATTAAAGAGGCACACAACAACATGGCTTTCACGCAATGGGATGCCAAATATAGCAAGGAGGGGAACTCAAGGTCCATTTCCCTAAATGCAGACAGACTTCTCAGCAAAATGAGTCAATTAATTTGGAGCGTGTTCTTAATCTGTTGTCTTAATATCTCAGCTTTAGCGTGCAACTCAAGCTGGAGTCAGGGAGAGGTATTTTGAACATCACTCTGTGAAACATCTTGAATGCAGGCAGACGTTTTCTGCCAGCACCATCACTGCCTGGGCTATGAAATTTGTTGAGAATTGTTGTCTAGCAATGTTATAACATGAACCACTCGGTGCTAGGTCTCTTCTTCTAAACTACTAAAAAACATTAAGAATGAATTATGTTAGAGGCACGCCATTAATTGTGTTGTAATTTTCACCATGTGTATAATATTTAACTGCACATTTTGTCACAGTGCAATTATAGGAAATGTTTTTCCAAGATGTCTCTCTGTCTATATATACATTGTGGTTGCTCTAATTATTCTCCCCAGTGACAATCTACAACATTCTCAGGGTACTGTCTTATAAAACCTTCGCTGATAGACAAGATGCATAGAGGGGTGTAGTGCAGTTCTCTCTAAATATCATACTTAGTCGAGCAAGAAGTTTGAAAAGTTGTAAGGTCTATGCACATATACTTGTCTCTGCCTTTTCATTTATGTTAGACACACGTCCAGTACTTCGTTTTCAGTCCTATGATGCTCTAAGTCTCCAAGGACCCTACAACAACTGAGAGAAATTAGCACTGGAAGAATGTATAATAACTTACCTCAAAATGACTGTTGCTCTTTGAAGTATGCTGTGCAGCGTGGTTCTCCTCTGAATTTTCACCTGCATCGTGTACATGGATGCAGTAACGAAGGGCATGCAATTAGTCAGCAGTTGGCAGACACTGCGCAAGTCACTGCTCTACACTTAATCTCTTCCTGGAATCTTGGGAGAATAATATTTGCATTGGCTTATAACCAAAAATTGTCTTAAATACAACTTGATTTTGTGTATTTTACCCAATTGTATAATTGTAAGGACAAAATGTGTATATATTAAATGGCATATGCTACATGGAATTTTCCCAAGTACAGTATTAACTGTTTTAAAAAACATCTCTCCTGACATATGGTAACATAATGTGGCCAGCACACCTGTCTGGCTGGATAGAAACACTGCAAAAAAGAAATAAAAAATGATCTGATTCTCCTTTTACTTCCACCTGGCAAATCAAGAGAGATTTCACTAATGTTGTTATTCTTAGACCATTATATGTTTAGTGCAAATTAGAGAAGCGTCCTTTCTGCTGTCATACCAAGGTAAGAGAAATCTCTTTTTAATGTACCTAACCTCCCCCCCCCCCCCCCAAAAAAAAACCAAACCAAACCAAAAACTCACCCTACACAAAAAAAGTATTTAATGCTGTGGGGCACATTTCTTTTAAACATGATGGTAGACAAGCTGTAAGATTAAGAATTGCCAGCTATATCATTGCATCACTGAAAAATGAGACTTTGAATTTTAGTATAGTTACAATTTCAACAAAATTTTCACTCAAAGGCTTTGAAATAACAGGCTGGGACTGCGTGCATTGGATTGGACCTGCTGACTGAGCACACTGGGAACTTAAAGTCTGATCTCCCACCATGGTCAGCATCAAATCAGTCAGGATTAGTCAGTCTTCTTGCTTGGGCATTGTGATACTCCGTAGGACAACTGAATCAGGTCTTTTTCTCAGTCATATTTCATCCTTAGGTTTCTCTTAAGTCCATCTAAGTATACAGATAAATTTAATGTAAGGAAATCTGGGTGTACAATGAAACTGTAAAGTTTAGAAGACTTGAGATCTGAGCTGCAGAGGTCCATGGAGACTTCATTAGTTTGGGCTGGTTCAGAGTCATGGCAATGCACGGCCTGCGTGGTTCACTCTCCTCCAGGCATGGATTTACCAAACACAAGGAAGGCTCCATACAGCAACACTAAGATCTCATCCAGCCCTTTTGCCTGTGCCTCAAGGCTGTCTTCACCCAGGAAACCAGTATGAGAGACTTCGTTGTTCTGAGGGTATACAATACAGCCATAACTATCTAATCTGAGTTGATGGTGTATGGTTTCTTCGGTTGATGGTTTCTTCAGTTGATGGTTTCTTCAGTTTTCCTATCTATAGAATGGTTTCATGGGTGGAATCATAGACAGAAAATTCTTTGTACTTTTTTAGAATTATTCATTATTATGAAATCAAATTATAAGAGTTATAAAATTCCAGTAAAATCTTGTAACACAACATAAGAACACATAAGCAATTTCTGAATGTATGAAGAAAATTTATTCAAATCAAGCACAATGGAGTTTAGTTTTCTACGGAAATCATAGAATCATAGAATGGTAGGGGCTGGAGGGGACGTCTGGAGATCATCGAGTCCAGCCCCCCTGCCAACAGAGAAACACCCAGGGCAGGCCACCCAGGAACAGATCCAGGGGGGGTCTTGAAAGACTCCACAGAAGGAGACTCCACAACCTCTCTGGGCAGCCTGTTCCAGGCTCTGTTACCCTCACAGTGAAGAAGTTTTTTCTCATGTTGAGGTGGAACTTCCTGTGTTTCACCTTGTGACCATCACCTCTCATCCTATCACAGGGCACCACTGAAAAGAGCCTGGCCCCTTCTACTTGACACCCACCCTTCAGATATTTGTAAACATGAACAAGATCCCCTCAGGCTTCTCTTCTCCAGGCTAAACAGCCCCAGGGCTCTCAGCCTTTCCTCATCAGAGAGATGTTCCAGTCCCTTCAGCATCTTTGTAGCCTCTGTTGGATTCTCTCCAGTATTTCCCTGTCCCCCTTGAACCGGGGAGACCAGAACTGAACACAATGCTCCAGATGTGGTCTCACTAGTGCAGAGTAGAGGGGGAGGAGAACCTCCCCTGACCTGCTGGCCACACTCTGCTTTATGCACCCCAGGACACCATTGGCCTTCCTGGACACAGGGGCCCATTGCTGTTCCATGGAGAACTTACTGTCCAACAGGACACCAAGGTCCCTCTCCATGGGGCTGCTTTCCAGTGGGTCTACCCCTAACCTGTACTGGTACCTGGTGTTGTTCCTCCCCAGGTGCAGGACTCTACACTTATCCTTGCTGAACTTCATCAGGTTTGCCTTTGCCCAGCTCTCCAGCCTGTCCAGAGCTCACTGGATGGCAGCACAGCCTTCTGGTGTATCAGCCACTCCTCCCAGTTTAGTATCATCATCAGACTTGCTGAGGGTACCCTCTATCCCTTCAGCCAGGTCATTGATGAAGATGTTGAGTAAGACTGGACCCAGAACTGCCCCCTGGGGAACACCCCTACTTCCAGGTCACCAGCTGGACTCTGCACCACTGATCACAACCCTCTGAGCTCCTTTGTTCAGCCAGTTCCCAACCCATCTCACTGCCCGCTCTTCTAACCCACACTTCCTGAGCTTACCCACAAGGATCTTATGGGAGACAGTGTCAAAAGCCTTGCTGAAGTCAAGGTAGACAACATCTGCTGCTCTCCCTGCATCTACCCATTCAGTCACACCATCACACAAGGCTAGCAGATTAGTCTCTGTGTAAATGGTGTATAGTTTGGTAACTTCTAAATTCAGGGGTTTTTTTACATAAGTATACTCATTTCTGTGTAATCATTGCTAAAAAGACAAGAGTAAGCCAGAATCAGCCCTATGCCATGGTGTTCTTAGTGTCAGCATACAGAGACCACCAGTAGCAGCAGTACACAGTTGTTCATAAAGTTACATAATTTGTTTTCTTTTCCTTTTTTTTTATTTATAAGTCTAAGTTTCAGATATTAAAAGAGTGACTTGATATATTATGGAATCATAAGGACATTGTTTCAATACACTGTATAGGAACAAGTCTAAATGTAAATAGAGCTAGAAAACAGGACATTTACACGAAGCTTCAGAATATTTTCTAACTTTGAGCTCTTTGGAGTTTTTTCCCCAGGAAAAAAAGAATTGCTGAATCCTTGAAACTTTAAAAATTAATTTAGACGAGACATAAGAAAGTACAGGAAACAATCTTTCATTGGCAGGAAAAGGGCAAGATGAGTTTTTCTTTTCTAATGACTAATTCTATTATTGTAAGCAGTTCTGCCATCCAAAAGGCACAAAAGACTGCAGTCATGATTAGCTACAAGATAATGATACAGGTCCTGTTTTATTTCATGGTGCTTTTCCCGTAATTAATAGAAAAAAAAAAAAATAAAGAGATTGAGAAAATGTTGCTTTAATGCTTTATTCATGAAGGACTTCCTGATGATGAGCTTTGTGAAGAGCATCCCTTGTGCTGCAGAGACAGATGTTTTCTGTGGCCCTGATTCAATAAAGCAATCCTGTTCAGGAAAGCAGTTAAGCCAGAGAATATCCCAACAACCTGAGGATGAGAACATGGCAAATTTTCAGTACTAAAGAGATCTAAAAATGTATTCTTTAATGTGACATCTTTGACTGACATTCAGCCTCCCTCGGATCATCCAGGGAGGAATAGAAACCAGGTTAACTGGGAGCCTGAATGGACGTGCAAGCTTTTATAGAGATGATTTTTCCATCGCCTACAAAGTGCTCCCAGTGTCAGACTAACTTCAGGTCAGATTATTCTAAGCTTGGCGATCGTTTCTCCTCATCCAGTTCTAAATCTCCAGTTTGTGACCTTTCCCGAGACAGAAAATCAGTGTCCAAGTAACGTGTGATTAACCAGAGCTGTTTATGTTGTATTGGCACTTACAAGTCCAAAATCAAGAGCTGGATGACAACACACGCTTCCATGGTGTCATGATTGTTTGTAACTCCAGAACCTTGTATGTATCTACAAATACATCTATATAATTTTTACCAAAGGGCTTGACAGTATTTTCTTTGCAGTTCTGAAACATTCAGTTGTGTTGTGGGAGGAATTCACCTCCTAACCATGTCAAAGCAGTTCTTCATGGTTACCTTTCCAGTAGACTGTGCCACAGACTGAAAGACCTTGTGACAAGGGTCTGTAACATAAGGCTATGGCCAAGGGAGGAGGAGGTGAGGCAGCTGAGATTCAGAGCCTAGGAATTTCAGAGTACCTGCTTCCAGTGACTACTTTGGAGGATAAAAGCATTCAGCACTAGATGAAATCATTCATGTCCTCTCCATAACCTGCCTGTTGCCTTTTTGTTCTTATCACTGTGGATCATCTGAACCACACAATAGTCCCTTTCCCTGCCTCAAACACATCCCCATGATACTTCTGTTGACCAGAGTTGATGCACTTACATCTGCCACGCTGGAAGCCTGCTGGCACTGGTCTTGATCAGTCATGATCAGTCATCAGAGTCTTGTTGACTGACCTCTGTTCTGGTATAAGCTCCGTTAGTTCATACGGGGTCCATATGGCAGTGTTCTAACCCCCCCCCTTCCCCCTTCTGATTCTCCAAAGGTCTGGGGTTTTGTATGTCTTTTGCAGTGTCTCCCCAGGAGTATTTCACTTCTGTTGGCACTTCGCGTAGCAGTATTAATAATGACATTTTGCTGGCATTAGGCCAGTTGTAAAAGTTTATGGAGTAATTTTGTAATAGAGCTGCAAGAGCTTAGCAAAAACCCAGCAGGTGAACAGGCTTTCTCCCTCACTTCTTTAAAATAAAAGCTCTCCCATTCTGCAAGCTTTGCAAAGCCTTTGCACCAGAGTTTCTTGGAGGCAAGATGTGCATATTTTAGCGTGACAGGTCTAGGAACCAGCGTTCTCCTGTGGCACTCCCACCTCCAGCTGCAAGGCTGTACCCCTGGTCCCCATCCTGAGCCATGCTCAGTGCAAACATTGAATATAAAATTGCTGCTTTCCCTTTGCCCTCCACCTTCCAGCTGCATATTCCCACCCTGGTTCCCTGCTTGGAGCAATGATTTAATAAATATATCTACAATAATCATCAGCACCTCTGTCTGCCCTCCCCCTCCCAGCTGCAGTTTCCCACCCTTATGTCTCCTCTGTGCCATGATTAGTACATATGTTTAAAATAAAACTCATCTTCTCCTTCTCCCTTCCTCCTTCCAGCTGTGGATTCCTCCCTGCCTCCACCTTACCCAGATTTTCAGTGTTGGTTTATAGGCATATCTCACAGAAAAATGGAACCTCTGACAACGCCTCCCCTTCCTGCTCTCTGCCATTCCTCCGATGCAAATCCAACAGTGGGCTTTCATATGAAATCATAGCCCTCAGTGGTGCTGATGTGAAGCCCGTGAAAAATCTGAAGAAAGCAGAATGATTCCTCTGTATTTGAATCCCTTTCCTGCCAGTGTCTCAGCCATGAGGGGCAAGATCCTCAAAGATGAGACTGTAGCCTGGACTGCACTTGTCTGTGTAGGAAGCAAAGGCTTTCTTGATATTTCTTGGTTCAGATGTGTGATGAATCACAGGATGGCAAAAGAGCTGAGGCTGGCAGACATCAACCTCTGGTCCAACCCTGTGCTCCAAGTGTGGTCAGCTGCAGAAGGATGCTCAGGGCTGTGTTCAGTCAGCATTGAATATCTCCAAGACTGGAGACTCCGTGACCTTCCTGGGCAACCTGCGCCAGTGCTCAGCTACGCTCATGGCAAAGCAGTTTTTCTTAAATTTAAACAGAATTTCCTGTATTTCATTGTCTGTTGTTTCCTGTCATGTCAGTGGGAACTACTGAGAAAAGTCCAGTTCCACCTTGTTTACATGCCCCATCAGGTGTTTACAGACATGGATGAGATCCCTCTGAGCCTTTTCCTCTCCAGGCTGAACAGTCCCAGCTCTCTGAGCTTCTCCTTGTGTATCAAATGTTCCATTCCCTTAATCATTTCTGTGGCCCTTTGCTGGAGTTTCTTGCATATGTCTGTGCCTCTCTTGTACTGGGGAGCCCAGACCTGGGCACAGCACTCAGACATGTCTCACGAGTGCTGAGCAGAGGGGAAGGGTCACCTTTCTTGACCTGTGAGCAATGTGCTTCTTAATACATCGCACCAAGCTGTTGGCCTTCTTTGTCACAAGGGCACACTGCTGGCTGTCATTCAGCTTGTCCACCAACAGCTACAAAGGGCTTTTCTACAAAGCTGCTTTTCAGAGAATTAGCCCCAAGTATGTCCTGGTGCATGGGGTTTATTCCTCCCTAGCTGTCGGACTTTGCACTTCCTTTCTTGAACTTGATGAGATACCTGTTGGCCCATTCCTCCTGCCTTTCAAGGTCCTCCTGAACAGCAACCCAACCATTTGGTGTAGCAGCCATTCCTCTCAGTTTTGCATATTCTGCAAATCTGCTGAGCGTTCAGTCTGTCTGACCACCCAGGTCATTAATGAAAACGTTAAACAGGCCTGGGTCTAGCATCAACCCCTGGGGTATGCCACTAGCGACTTGCCTCCAACTGGACTTCATGCCACTGATCATAACCCCTTGGGGTGGCAGATCAGCCAGTTTTCAGTCATCTTGCTAGCTGTTTATCTAGCCTCTACTTGATCAGTTCATAAAAGGCTGTAAGGTTTGTCAGCCGTGGTTTCCTCTTCATAATTCCATATTGATGGTTCTCATTCAACTTCTTGTATTTTGGATGTTTAGAAATGGTTTCTAGGACTATTGGTTCTACCAACTCCTAAGGGATTGAAGCGAGGCTGAGGGGCTTGTAGTTCTGAGGGGAGGTTGAAGATGATGCCCCCCTGAGGAAAGGAGTGATATTTGCTCTTTTCTAGTCCTCAGGAAACCCCCCTTATCCCCTTGATCTTTCAGACATAATTGAGAATAGACTTGTCACGACACCAGTCAATTCCTTCAGCACCCATGGATGCATCCTATGAAGTCCCATGAACATGTGTATGTCCAAATTGTTTAAATGTTTCCTAACATCCTTCTCTACCAAGGGTAAGTCTTCCCTACTCCAGATTTGCCCATGGGACTCGGGGGCCCCAGATTCCTGAAGGCTGGTCTTACCAGTAAAGCCTGAAGCAAAGATGACATGAAATACCCCAATCTTTTCCATGTCCTTTGCTACCAGGTTCCCTGCTCCACTCAGAAGTGGAGCCACATTTTCTTTAGTCTTCCTTTTGCTGCTGATGTACCTCTAGAAGCCCTTGTTGTATTTCGCATCCATCACTAAATAGACTTGAGCTTTTTTATTGTTTCTGCAAGAAGACATTGGGGTGGTTAAAGTCCTCCGTGAGGATTAAGACCTGCCAATGTGAAGCTTATTCCAGTTACCTGAAGAAGACTTTATCTAACTCTTCCCTGATCAGGAAATCTGCAGCAGACACCGACCACCATGCAGCCTGTTTTAGTCTGCCTTGTAAGGCTGACCAACAAGCTCCCAACTGTCTCACTGTCCATCCCCAGGCAGAGCTCTGGGTGATCTGGCTGCTCTCACACAAAGGACCACTCCCCCTCCCTGCCCTCCCAGCCTGTCCTTCCTCGGCAGCGTGCGCCCATCCACGGCAGCAGTGGTGGGAGCGATCCCACCATGGCTCTGCGATCCCAATGACTTTGCAGCCCTGCAACTGCATGCGGACCTCTAATTCCTTCGGTTTGTTCCCCAGGCTGCTTGTATTAGTGCCATGAATTAGTATGCTTCAGAGGCACCCAGTCATGCTGGTTCCCCAAAAGATAAATGAGAGCTTTCCTCATACAGTCCTGAAGGCACTTCTTTTCTTTCTGTGCTTGAGGTAGCCTCCCTTCGGCCCTGTCTGGTTAATTAATCTTTGTCAGGTGGATGCCATGAGTGATCCTAGCGTTTCTTGATTGTCCTGTGGTTGTAAAAAACACATCCCTGTTGTCAACATCAACTGTTCAATCGGTTGTTAACCCACAGGATCTGTCCTCTTCCCCTCAAGCCCATGCCACATGGAGTAGAGGTACTGAACAGTTTTGTAGTAGGCAACAGTCAGGAATGAAGAACGTGGTGTCTTATGATACCTTGTGAACTTGCTGCCCCAGGGAATGTGGTTTTCCTCCCAAATTTACTCAAAGCACACACACAAGCCAAGGAAGGGACCTCCTCTTTCCTACACATTGGACTGTGCAAGGACTCCAGAGGTTTAATGAGATTTTGGGCTAGACTTGGACTAGTAGGAAATGTTGACAGCCAGAAATCCCTCTTCAGACTCTACATCAGTATTACCTCTGACTAAGCCCTTTCTGCATTGCTCTGAGACGTGCTGATGGCATGAGTCAAGTCAACCTTCTTATGGCAGGTGCTGGGATGGTGCTCTGAGTGATGCAGATGTGTGGGCCAGGCTGAATATACAAAGGGACCTTCCGGGGTGCGCAGATTACTCAGGAATAATGCCAAGTCCACAGAAAATAATTGTGTTTTGGTCTAGATGTGACAGGAACATTTTTGGGGTGTCCCAGGAGGTTACAGTGTCTACAGATTGGCTGATCTACTTTATGCTAGTGCCTTTTGGGAGCAATCCCACAGAAAATACAGGAGGGGATCACCATGATACAATGGTAGCAATATTATGGTGTTGATAATAATTGGTCTTGATGGTTCAGAACCACACACAATTCAAGTAAGTTCTTCATCCATGCATCTTACGTACCGTCATCTGGGATATGCATCAGCCTTCCAGGGAATGACAGAGTTGCTGGACAGAAACTGAGTGGTACTCTCTAGCGTGCTGCATGAAGCAGACCATCTCTGACAACTTTGATAGGATTGGGGCAATGATGCCCTTGCCTTCTTTGAACTGGAGAGTACTGCTAAAGATACTAGTGAGGAAAATCCAAGGTTGTCTGCAGACTGTGTTTAACTGCATTTAATCAGTGCCTTGCAAAGTACAGGTAGATTGAAATGCCTCACTGCCAGACGGTGTTGTGTGAGTTATTTTAATTGTTATTCAAATGAGCTGGTCAATAAGAACTAAGAAAAAATAAATAAGAAATAAAACTTCTGTTTCTAGTTGGCTGGAACAGATCAACATCTCATCTTTCACCTAAATAAGAATCCCTGGACTCCCTCAAATGCTCGTACTTCTGAGTCAGTCTCTAGCTGAAACAGCATTCCAGAAAGAAGATAAGATTATCCTTGATCAAAACAATGTTCTTATTCTCTACCCTGTCTGGACATGCTCTGTGGAGGAAGTGGCTGCTGAGAGAGGGAAAGGAGAAAAGCCAATGTTGTGCTACCTTGGGACCACTCCACCTTCTGGAACAGAGAGAGCTGGAAGAGCTCTGCATCTTGCAGATACATATACACGGCTCCACTGCTCTCCTCTGGCCCTACCTCACCTCTCCCCAAACATGTTTTCAGCACACTGCTCTCCAGGCCCTTCATCTGTGCAATGAAGAGTGGTTTAGCATACAGGCTCATGCAGAAAGCCCAGACAGAATCCTCCCTCCAACATTACAGTTTTCACCACGAAAGAGACCTTTGGCCCTATGGTCCAAGTAGAACAAACATTCAGAGGCTGCAGAAAGCTGCGGGTCAGAGCAGTCACGATGTATTGAAAACTCAACAAATACTCATTAATCAGAAGCATTGAATCTTTGTTTGATGACCAGACCAATGTCATCTGGTAGAAACGCTTAAGTCCCTCAATATTTGTTATTCATCAGCAATTTGTAGTTGGAACAGCAACACCTGCAATGGCTAAGAGTGGAGTGCAGCTCACACTATGACCTCCTATACGGTTTCATCCAAAGCCCATCAAAGCTGGGAGGGAGCCTTTGGCTTCCACTGCCTTTCAGTCAGACATTAATCTAATGCTCCATAACTATCTCAGACAAATTTCTTTTTATACAAAACTGCCCTCTGAAACTGCCTTCTTTTTTTCTTTTTTTTTTCTTTTTTTTTTTCTTCTTTATTGCTTCATCAAAATACATCCAGCTGTTCCTGTGCTTGTATCAGTACAATTTGCCCCAGACATTCAAATGGAAAATTGTATGCATGTATGTCAGTAACAGCTGAATCCATTTTCTTCATACTCCCCTTATTTTAAATCTAATGGAAATCTAGAGAATGTGATTTCCTTGTCCCAACTTAATTAGCTCAGTAATTTTAACATTATTAGCACTGAGCTTTTTTTACTTCTGCTCAATATGTTTTGAATTCCATCTCTTTGCTCATAGAAAAATGTTGTTACACAATGGGTTATTTTAAATTGTAAGAGTCCAGCAAACTTTAAACACATATTAAGTTAGTACAATGCAAAGAGAAAGTGGCAGTGATCTCTTCACTACTCCCAGCTGCTATTGGCCACATGACATGATAATAATAATAGCTCGCATTTCTGTAGAATATTTAGCTTCAGGAAAAAACTTGAAGGAGGTTGGGCTGCTCTCGAGTAATTTATGAATTCCATATGTTTCTAAGTGTCCTTAAATACTGTGAGGGATTTACAGTATGAAAATGTGTTTGGTCCTAGGAGGTACTGAGTGTCCATGGGCAAGGAGGAATATAATTGCATTTAGCAATTGCTGCAAATGCTGTCTGCTTTGATGTCATACATCTGTGCAGCTGTGGGGTTTAGCAAGTTCTGCTCTGGGGAAAATGTGTCCCAAGCAAAGGAGAACCAAAACTCCAGGACACTGAGTCAAACAACTTCAGGAGGAGGCAAGGAATGGGATTAAAAGAGATGGACTTGCAGGGAAAACTAATGAGGAACATGCCATTGAAGTTCTCTGCTGAAGAGTGACAAACTTATAGGTAAGATAGGTTTATTTAGTCTGCTGCTTTCAAACCCTTTTAATCTTTTATTCCAAAGCATTTAACTGTGCTAGGGTGTTAAGAAGGGCACCCCATAAAAGATTGCAGACGAGTGGCTATTCAGCCTAAAAGGAACTTGCAGAATGAGGCTGACAAGTGCACGGGTTACTGCAATCCAGAATCTAGTCTAGTGCCGGGAAGACTGGAGCCTTCCTCTCAGGGAGGGATGAAGAGCCCTCTGAGGGACCAGAATAATGGGCAGAAGAGTAATTCATCCTATAAACACCATCCGAGATAGGGCCAAGGCGGAGGGGTTGGAAACTGCATCCTCCATTCATGTGGTCAGTCTTTCATGACAATGAAAGTTTATGGCTTATGCAGAAGTATTACTTGAAACAAGAAAATGCTTCATTTTGACGTTTTCAGTCAGCATGTTTTACTTTTCCTGTTCCCAAATGAAAACTTTCTGCTTTGTTGAAGTGCCCAAAGCACCTCAGTTAACATTCACATGCATCTGCAGATGATGTGCAGAGCACTGGAGCCTGGGTGTTGCGGGTCAGCGTTCACCACTGTTGTTGCGGGTACCTGAATAAGTTTCCTTGTGGTCCCTTGTGCTCGGCCCTGGGCTTCATTAGCTCCCACGGGTCACCACAAGACCTGCTTGGAGGAGGAATTGCAGGCAGAATTTCCCCACTGTGGGGAAGGTAATCTGGCCAAGGAGGATCTGTAGTTTGGAGGGAAGAGAGAATGACTTACTCGAGTTAAAAACATTCAAAATGGAAAGTGCCGTGCCGAGAAAGCAGAATAAAGCTGGGCTGACAGTCAGCTTCGTTTGTTCAGTAGGCCAGAATGCACTGAAAATTCTGAAGCAGCTTAAAATGACTACAGTGGGGTTTTTCTAGTCCTCTGAAGCATTTGTTATAATGTTTTTTTTTCCAATATTCCAGGCAAGAGTTTTTACCTTCTTCTAATTTCTAAAGCTCCTATGAAACCTAAGGAGAGCTCTCTATGGAAGAAAATGTTCTGTAGAAGACAGTGGAATAGTGTTTTCCTTGTTCTGAGTAAACAATCACCCTAAAATTACCATTAAAGAACACTTAATGTAAAAGATAAGGCAGGATTCTAGCAATATCCTAAGTAATAGATTTCTCTGAAACTATCTGCATGCTTACATAAAGACAAGCTGAAGTGTTTGCATTTATCTGACTTTTCCCTTCCCAGATAATGAAATTACAGGGAAAGCACTGCTATCACTTAAACCTTTTAAAGTAATAATGATAACAATAATAATAGTAAGTATTATAATACTTATATTAAAAAAAAAGAAAGAAAAAAAGATGATTGAAGTCTGAGATTTTTACTGAAAACCAGATTTTTATTTTCTTGTGATGGAATCTGAAAAAACATGTCTAACAATGCTGTATCTCTGTTTTGAAGCTGTAATAATCCCAACTTTTGGCAGTTTAGCTAAATTGCAGCACATCACTGTCCCACCAAGTCTTCTTATTTTTATTCTGGCTGTGGAGTCAACTAAGTTTTCTACGCATTTTTCTGAAGAAAGTTTAAGTAATAAATAGTCTGCCTTGTCATGACAAGTTTGGGTAATTCAAGTTTCATACGAGGATTTTTCCAGCTCCATGTGGTAGTACTCTGGAGGTGTGAAGGGCTGACTAGAACTGATTGAAACCGAGATGGTGCACAAACCTCCTTCTGACCTTTGTACACAGTGAGTTCTATCCAAAATTAATTTCCTTAAGCCACAGGTAATAGAACAGAAATCAGATACTTTGATTTAAAATATGTCCATATCTTTTGGGGGAAAAAAAAACCCTTTCCAAATTAAAGCTTAAAGACAGTGAGATACTGCCATTCCTATTTTTCAGCCTGCTGTCTTCAACATGCAGTGCAAGACGTGAGGAAGCATGTGCTGAAATGACCTTCATTCAGTCAGCTGTATAAACCAACGGGGATGCCTTGCTGTAGCGGTGCTGCCAATACAATACTCTGCTCAACAATGTCAAGATCTCTTTCTTTTTCTGGACAACAGGACAGCAAATCTCATACGACTTCAATGGGAGTGTCTTAGGTAGCATTTGCCAACATCTTCTCAAAAACTGCTAGAGGAGCAGACACTGCCAGCAGACTCAAAGGTAGTACATATAATGCCCAAGAAAACAACCGTGTTTCCTTCCTTCTGCATTGACAAAGTTAAAGAGCAGTGTGTTTTGGTTTAAGGCACCACAGAACATTATTAAAGAAATGATACTGGAGGTCCAAGGGGAAGTAAGCATGTAAAGGGGGAAATTCTTACACTTCCCTTTTAGAATTAAAATTTGGGAGACTTGAGAGTCAAGAGTGAAGCAAGACTCCCTTTCTCTCCTAGCTTCAGCTCTCCCACTACTCTTGAGGTTATGTGAACCTTTAATAAAATCCTCTCAAGCCTCAGAGTTTATTGCGTTGTCATCCTCTTGTCAGCTCCTTCTATCCCAAATCTGCCCCCGCTCGGAAACACTCACCGGTTCCAAACACCCCCATAACATATGTGCTGAGACAGGGCAAACCTGAGACTGAAACAAGTATTTTACACCCTAGAGTGACTTTTCAAGGTCTTGAATCTCCATCCGTCCATCACAACCTAAGCTATACAGGGTGCCCAAGATGCAGAACTGCCACCATTCACTTTTCATTGACTAAAAAATTACTCAAGTGAAAAAAAAATCAAGCCTTTCCATTTTCAATGCTGGAATCCACATCTCTTGAGCACCAGCTTTCTGTCAGAGTGAAAAAAGCCACCCCACCTCTTTCAACAGACAGTGACCTCCTTTCATGTCTCTTCCAGGATATTTTGATTTGAGCACTGACTTTCGTAGGGCACAACTTAAAATGGCACTTCTGCTGTTTAGTTTGATTTACTGTAGTCCTGAATGAAAACAAGCATTTGGAAGTAACTGATTTGCCTTCAGGAGATATGGAAAACGGGATGGGGGAGATACATAGCAAAACCCAGAGATGATCTGGTGCAAGATTCAGGTGAAGTGGTGTAGAGATGTACATTCCCAGTTACCCATTAGATAACAGCAAAAAGTATCATTACCGTTTTGTTTCTGTTCACAAAACACTGTGTGAATAGTCTTCTGATCCAGCAGTGCAGAGGTCTGACTACCTCATCACACACTGCTCCTGACCCTGCTTCCCCTCATGGAATTCATCCTGCACTCTCCTGGAGGAAGACACAGAGCTGAAAACACACGGGATCTCTGAAAGTGATGCTCAAATGCCAAAGACAACAGCTTCTTAGACAGTGTGGAGAGAGCTGGCAGTCCTCACAGGTTGGAGATCTGAAGGTTACGTGTTTAGTGTGTTCCCTTATGCTCATGGTCTATGGATACTCCTCAGACATCTTTAAATTTCATTTTCTTACCAACAGCTTGTATGTGCATTTTGCATGTGGAATGTTTAAAATAACATGAGAAAATGAGAAAAAAATTCAAAGCCTTGCAGGTAAACTCAAGGTAGTGTTCTTGGACAATCAGAGATGCCTCCAGCTCCACTTGTGTCGTCTCCTTACAGAGTCTGGTACACCCTCTGTCCTGGGTTTGGTGTGTTCAGGGTGCAGACAGAGGGTACTGAGGCACCAGTGAAGGTATTTTCCTTAAAACTGATCTATTGCTTGCTAAGTCAATCCATTTCCAGGGGGACACAGCTACTAGTAGCAGTCTTCTGAAACTCCATGGATTAGCAACAGATGTTTTCTCAGTTGTACAATGGAAAACATTTTTTTCTTTTTTTTTTTCTGAAGGAAGTGGCATATTTCTCTGGACTTGGTACAATCTGCAATGGTTTGGGTATGGTCTCCATCCACAATAGCTTTGGTAACAACACATATAATATAAGACAACAGTCTTGCCTTCAGTTATTTAAGAGAAATCTGACTCCACTCCCAAGACAATACAACTCTGGCCAAAGGAAGTTCAGTTGGCTTCTTCTTTCTCTGAAAAACAGACCACACAGTTGTGGTGGATGAAAAAGTAGCCAAAAAATTAAGAGATCACTTTCAGACAAATATATTTTTTTTTAAAATACAGCATTTTTTTTTCCCAGTCCTCCCTCTCTTGCAATATGAACTACTGCATATGCTTCCTTCATGAAATTACCATCTACTTCTCCGTTGTTTATTTTTGGAATCACAGGATTTTATTTCGTTTGTTTGCCTTTTGACCCTATTTAGATTATGGGGAATTTTAATGATCAAGGGATCTCTATATCAGAGTCTCTTTAATGTAATGTGCTTTCCACAGAAAACTGGAGGAATTTCACTGGCACTGTTGCCACCCGGATTTATACCCACAGTCAGACAAATACTGAAGTTACATCCAAGGGATTTGGATTCTTCTGCTACCTTTCTTCTTGATACTGGGTTTATATGAGATCACTTTGTTAAATTCATTTAAAGCCTGCAGATTTTTTTAATATCTATTAACTTAGATTTTTCCTGTAACTCCATAGCTGAGTCAGGTTTGTTGACCCCTGTAGCTGTTTTTTCTTAAACATTCTGCTGAATTGTACAATGCACATCTGACCAAAATGTTAGACTTGAAATGCTACCAAGTATATTTTATTTCTGAATCATCCTGGTATTCTGAATTACTCAGTGATTTGAAAGTCAACAGAATGAAGCTCAGGAGAAATGAGAGAACGAGAGTTACTGTTAATTTGATATTTGAAAGTGTCATTTCATTCTGCATGTGGATGCTGAAAAAGCAGCCAAAACCAGCCTTTGCTAAAATATCATAATTACTGGTTCCTCTAATGCCCGCATACAACATTGTTTGATGAAAACAATATATTCTTCAGTCCCTTCACTCCATCATCTATTGTTTTATACCAGTTATTTATAAAAGGAAATGTCTGACTTTTAAAAATGGAACAGTTAGCTCACTGCTTGATTAATCTCTTCTCCCTCTGCATTATCAGTCTTGATTTAAACAGCGAGTCATTGTGTTCTGATTATCTCATGTTTTAACCAGTCAGACACTTTTACTTTGGCCTTTTCTCTGTCAAAATGAACCTCACTTTTTCCTCCACTGTAAGAACCTCTCTACTCGTTATGCTGCTGTGCTCTGAAAGTGACCCTTATCCTGTTTGGAGCAGTGAGACAAGCCATGGACTAGTTGGTGTCTGAGGCATGTCTGGGTTCAGATGTCCATAGTCAGACATAGTGTCTTGGCTGGAAATTATTCTAGGCTGAGAACTTCTTTCATGAAGAGCCTTGGTGCTAACAGCACTGTGTGATGTGAGCCTCTGCCCAAAGAGAAAATCGGTGCCAACTGACTCCTGCAAAAGAATAACAAAGGCAGATGAAGGTAGACATTCTCTTTCTCCAGCTACCATAAAAATAACAAAGAGCAAAATGTAGATAATAAAGAACACCAGGCAGCCTATCAAATGGCACACCATAGGCAACCTTTGGTGGCTGTGTGGTTGGATGGAGAGCCCTGTGCTGCGTTTGGGACACGGCTGTCTGAACTCAACTTTGCTGTTATG
Source organism: Todiramphus chloris collaris (assembly GCA_025345505.1). NCBI lineage: Eukaryota > Metazoa > Chordata > Aves > Coraciiformes > Alcedinidae > Todiramphus > Todiramphus chloris. The sequence continues at coordinate 2,040,063 of JANVCC010000072.1, forward strand.
CATGCAGGACTTTCTCAGGTGAGAGTGCTGACTCTCTCTCTGTACCTCAATCACAGTTCTTTCTCAGAAGATCTCACTTGCAGGCATCTGAGGTTATGGCTGATGTCTGTGATCAGTGCTATCTGCCAGAGAAGCAAGATCATGGTGATACTCACAGCAGGGTCCAGGATGCGCCCTTTCAGCTTGGTGTAACCAGTAACCAGAGCTACCCTCCACTGCACTTCTCCCACTCAGCAGTTCTGGCCATCATGGTCTTTCTGAAGTCAGACAAGGAATTGACTCATCCAGTTGGATTATGCATACCTTGTTTCAGACTGAGGACCTTCACATTTTTGTCATATGCCCCAGACTATTCCCAGGCTTGCTGGGTTTGTGTTAAACTGCAGACTAGTGTTTGGAAGCTGAAGGAACTCAAGCTTTGTATGTTCCTCACGAAGGGCTTGGCAGGGCATGATTTGTAGCAGCAGTATTTTGTTCTTGCCTGGCTTTAAATCTTAGCACTACACTTCTTCAAGCAACTATCTGACACCTCAGAGCTTGGGAGGAAGGACAGTGGCCCTCAAACATCTGATGGCAGGTTCAGGTGGTGGTCACGGCACAGAGCTGATTGCTTTCCAGTTTGGACTCACATGTCACGAGGGCACAGTGCTGGCACCACATGCAGAGGCACTGGTAAGTCTGGTGCTTGGCTGTCTCAGAACTGAGCCCCCTTTAGCACGATCAGTTTTCCAGGCTGCTTGATAAGAGTTTTAAGCCATACATTTCTCTCCAGAGCTCACCATTACAAGAAACCTCTGCTAGTCAGGGCAGGCATGTTGGTGACAGACCACATACACCGAAATCTCTCTGCTGTGCTGTCGAAACCTCTCCAGGTGTGCTATTTTCATTATACAGCACTTAGATTAGTGTTACTGTTTGTTTAGCTTCGTTGGAGCAGATCTAGTTATTTCCAAAGCTGCTTGGAGCTTTTTGTTACGCTATTTTACTATTTTTCCTCATCTGTTTAGGCTTAAGCACTCTGTATATGATAAAAAATCATTTAATTTTCATTGAAAACACCTTGGATACTGAGTACAACTCATATGGCAGTTTGAGGAAACAGCATCTCCCAAAGAGGGTGTTGAATGTGCACAAGTATGTGCTTGTTTTTCACTAAGGGCACCTGCCAGAACCCTGCTGACACATCAAGTGTAAAAAAAATATTTGGCATCAGTCACCTCCTCCAAAATTTCCTTGTAGATATTGGAAAATAGTCTCTTTTATGTATTTATTTAATTCTGTATGATATTTCCTGGTCTTCATGGCCACATCTACGCTGGAAAAGTAAACGTGCCATGGCATGTTCTCTGGTACCGAAGCCAACTAGAATGGATATGACCTGAGTCCATGACAGTAATTTTGCTGTCCCTCAGAAAAGTAACAAGTTCGTAGGGATGAGCCCTGGAATGATTTAATCTTATAGATGAATGATTTACTTATAGAATGATTTACTTATAGAATCGTAATTTGAAAGCTCTGAATCAGAAGTTAGCTTGGGCACTATCTATCTGCCTTATCTCAAGAGGGAGGTGGCAAGAGCAAGAAGTGGGTAGGTGATGGCAGAAGGTCAAAGAGGAGAATAAGAAAGATATTCATGTAAGTGGCATCCCTGACGAGGGAGACAAGTTCTCCAGCCCAGATTGCCCCAGGATTGCTGCTTCTGTGTGCTCCTGGAGGGCTGGCCAGCTCTGCTGAGCGAGCACTCAGCTCTGCTCTTCACCTTGTCGATCTGGAGTGCCCCAGAGCAGAACACAGACACCTGCAGAGGAGGACAGGCATCCCGAAGCAGAAGCTGGTGGAACAGGGGGAAAATTCTGCACGCAAAAAAGAGGTCACTTCTGTGCATTCTTGTTTGCCCCGTGGGGCTGTGTGTCGGCTGGGTCTGAACCTTTGCAGTTCAACACTGTGAAACAGGGTGGGCTGCGTCCTGGTGGCTTTGAGGAAGGGGGAAGAAGGAAACAGGATCAAACAGGCAGTTGCAAGGACCTTTCACAGCTGCTGCCAAAGGAGGCAGCATTTTCAGACCAGCAGCAGGCTAGCAGGTGCTGGGACTGAGCAGCCTCCCAGACTCGTCCCTGAGAGGATGCTGGGTAGAACTTGGTTCCCTGGTTGGGAATGGTACGGGGTTGGCAGTGCTGGAATGAGTGCAGAGTGGAGGCTGGGGACGTGTTTCTGCAGGTGCCTGCTCTGGCAGTGCCTTGTCTGTCCCTCAGAGGGATGTCACAGACTGGGGACACCAGGGACGACACAGGACGTAGATAAACTGGGCAATAAGCATGTTCAGCTCTTGTCTTAGCCCTTGTATTTATTTACAACTAGGGTAACTTTCTTAGGCCCTGTCTTGTGATGCTTTTTCACCCTTATTTTATGATACTATGTCCTAGAATTCTTATTTGATTTCCTAAGTATTTTGTATCTTGGTGATACCAAGAATTTGGCGTATTTTTAAGCCAATAAAAGTTCCACCAAAACACAGCATACTGCATTTAGGCTTGATAAATTGTTTTAGCTAAAAAAGTCAAGGAATCAACATTTTGCTGGGGTTTTCTTTAAATTTATTTTATTTTATTTGTTCTATTTATTTTATTTTATATTTCAAATCTATTCAAAACTAAAGTGCAATCAAAACAACTCATGTCAGAACAGAATTTGTCTTCATGTACATTTTATCTGAAACATTTGTTATAGTTTTATGAAAAGTAACCTTGAATATTTTATGCAAGACTGACTAGAACATGGATAGGCATTGATTTAGATATTAATTTGTTTCGTTTTCTTTCCTTTTTGTACCTCTTTTTGTCTAAATCCCTCTCTACAAATTTTTGTGTGTGTTGCTGGCAATCACCAAATAAGAACGTAAAACTAAACACAACTGAGTTATAGTTGTTATTTTAAAGAGACTACTTCTAGCAGTAATTATTTAAGAGTTAATAGTAGCTCTATATAGCTTTATATCCAAGTGGTTGAAAGAACTGTAGTCCAGGGAGGAGTGCAAACGAAACCTATCATAGAATCATAGAATTGTCAGGGTTGGAAGGGACCTTAAAGATCATCCAGTTCCAACCCCCCTGCCATGGGCAGGGACACCTCCCACTAGAGCAGGTTGTTCAGAGCCCCAGCCAGCCTGGGATTAAAAACTTCCAAGGATGGGGCTTCCCCCACCTCTCTGGGCAGCCTGGGCCTGTGTCTCACCACCCTCATGGGGAAGAAATTCTTCCTAATGTCCAACCTGAATCGACCTATCTCTAGTTTTAATCCATCCCCTCCAGTCCTGTCACTGCCCCACAGCCTAAAAAGTCCCTCCCCAGCTTTCTTGTGGCCCCTTCAGATACTGGAAGGCCACAATAAGGTGGAGCCTTCTCTTCTCCAGACTGAACCACCCCAACTCTCTCAGTCTGTCCCCATAGCAGAGCTGCTCCAGCCCTCTGAGCATCCTGGTGGCCCTTCTCTGGACATGTTCCAGCACATCCATAGCCTTCCTGTGACAGGGGCTCCAGAACTGGACCAGTGCTCCAGGTGGGGTCTCACCAGAGTGGAGCAGAGGCAGAGAATCCCCTCCCTATCACATATGAGTACCTGAATTCTTACCTAAGACAAGATACCGAAGCTTTCTTCTCCCTCAGCTTCAGTTTTGCAACAGCTGCAAATGTGGTGGAATGAGTCGTCAGTGCTCTCTGAGTGCCAGGGAGAGCGAGGCTCTTCCCCAGAGCACTGCACCAGTCCCAGCTTCACGGTGGGAGTGACCTTGTGACAAATGTGGGGAAGCTTCTGGGCTGCAGCCCCACTCAGGGCTGCCCGTGTGCTTTGCAGAAGCGGAGTCCTTTCCCAGGAGCAGGTTCCTGCGAGAGCACGCGTGGTCCCCCAGAACAGACACTTGCTGCAGAGGTATTTAGGGTGGCATTTGCTGTGCCAGCTCTGGGGTTGGGAGCAGCGCTTGGGAGTGACCTGATGGTAGCAGAGCTTGAGTGGCCCTGCCCGGTGTGCCAGGCTGCCAGCCCCAGGGTGGTCACACCTGAGCCACGCTCTGGCACAGGACGATGACATACCCTGTCTCTCACTCCTTTCCTTGTGCCACATTTCTGTTTCCCACACATATTATTTATGAGGAGACATAATCTTTTTCTGAATGATACTTGGAGCAATTTCACCCTGGTTGGGTAAATGCGTTCTCCATGGAGCTCAAAAATTTCACACTGAAATCCATATTGGGTTTTGCCTAGTCACTCACAGATAATGGGTATGATTCTGAGCAACCATTAGTGCCATCAGCTCTCCCTGACCTGAGATAATGCGAGGCAGGAATTTAGTCTTTCCCTGCAAGCATAAGCTCCTCTTCAGCCCTCTTAGCTCCATCGCTGGGCTCAGGGGCTGCGGCATGGTCCGTGGGTCTCTTGTCTCTCGGTTTGGGTGTCTTGTGTAGCTGACAGCATTCACTGACACTGTCTTCATAACCCTCAGCAACACATTCAGATCTTCTCTTTTTCTCGGCCTTAGTTACTTTGATAATTTAGTGTCCTTTTTGATTCTGGCCCCAGGCTTGGAAAAGTGAATGCTGCCAACCTGCCTGGAGCCTACAGGGTATTTTACGATTAATAGCATCCCTATTGTTTCCTCAAAGACCACTTGGTATTTTCAGCCTGAACTTATCTTTGCCATTGTTTCATTTCCTCTTTGTTTCCCCTGACAGCCTGTTTTGATTTAACTCTATGTGGTCAGGCGTGACATAGACTAAACTGAGTTGTGTATAACAATTGAAAAGCACATGAACGATTGCCTTCATGCGGTCGCAGTTTGGACGCAGAGCCTTGTTTCGCGTATTCCGTGTGCAGAGCTGCCGTCAGACCCGCACCTGCCGTCTGCTCTTACCTGGAAGCCTGTGTATTTGCACCTCGCCGTGCCTGGCAGCAAGCAAAAAACTGACTTACTCACTGCTTGGGCCAATGGCTTTCTTATAGTGCTTTTTCTCGAAGGAAAATTGGCTTTGGTTTAAACATTTTCTGGGAACTTCTGCTTTTTGCAGAGGCTTTTACTGCAGTTTATTTTTCCCAGTTTTCACCACCATTACTGCTCACTTTCCAGCCTATATTAATCACTCCAACCAAAAATACCGACCTCAGCTCTTGAAAGCGTACCCCCTTAAGTGTCTTCTTTATGAGCTACGAAAGTCTGCATGAGGTTGCCCAAACATATGTTTGTGCATTTAACATCTCTCCAAACCTGGCAGATGTTACCCGCTCTATCATGTTACACTACAGAGTTTTCAGGTGTAATTCCTACGTCTGGAAAACTTTGCCCTGCACAAAGTGTGGGCTTGCAGCAGGCTGATCCTTTGCTCGCACGATCTAGTGCTAATCTCTTGGCCCGCGTCCATGAACCTGACCAAATCGCGGAGCCCTTTCTCAGAGAGATATTTATTCTGGTTCTTTAGTGAGGGATAATTAATAGGCTTTGGATTCCCACCAGCCATTGGAGTAAATGCATGGGACAGCAGGAAACAAGGATGAGTAACGTTGGAGTAAGAAGTTCTTCGAAAGAGAAGTCCTCTTCTGCTTTTACATTATTTTGGTTGCTTATCACTTCTTGATGTACAAAAATTAGCTTCCAAGCTATGATGCTAATAAAAGGCTGCATTTTTTTTGTGCCTCTAGCTCCCCTGGCTTTTCCTGAGCTTCCACCAGGGATTAATTTGGCCGAAAGCATCCACTCACAACTTCTATGGTTGCGGGGGTAGGCAGTCTTTCTGGCATGTGCTGTGCCGAGTCATTACAAATTTGGTCTCTGGGACACAGCTGTGCTGGGGCTGCTGCTTTCTCTCACAGACACTTCATGCAGCCTCAGGCTGCTGACGCTGCTCGCCTCCTCACGGCATTTCCACCTTGCCTTCCCCCACCGGGCCAAAACACCGTTAGCGCTCTGCTCTTCCCCCTGCCCTTCAGCATCACCAGCACGGATTGCTGGGCTTCTGCCTCTGGCCACCCTTGTGCCCCGTGTGCACGTAGCTGCAAGCAGGCATTCATTCTGTCCTACGCACCTTTCATTTGGGGAGATACTGGAGGTTGCTTCTTACAAAGCAGACGATGAAGCTCAAAAGCAGCACTGGGTGCCTGACCAACACTTCTAGGATCTCAGGTCTTCCTTTGACAGCGCTAATATACGAGGGACAACGGTATTACCATTTCACACGTCCCGTTTCTGATATTCTGATATGATGATCCAGGTAAAAGAAAGATCGAATGGTTGTGACTAGAAATAAGCTAGAATTTGAGCAATTTATTCCCAGTTCTACGTTCTTTAAAATACACCCAAACCCCCAACATGAAAATATTTACTGCTATAACAAACTCCTTCCAAATTCTAGCAGAACCTATTTTCCACTGGGTAGAAAGAGGAATGGGATTATGAGGGAAAGGTATGACACTACAGACCTTGCCTCTGCATTCAGAACTGGGGATAGAAAGGAACTGAAATGAATTGTGTTCTAAAGCTCCTTGGTCTGAGGGCTTATATTAGCAAACCCAAAAGTTCTTGCCAGTTCTGTAAAATTTTCAAGTCCCCAATTTTATCTTCTTTTACTTTTTTAACTTTTCCATCGTAAAGCCTAATTTTTGTGTTAGAAGAGAGGTAGTGATTTCCACAGAGTTTCTCAGATGTGTAGGTGCCTGGATTTTAGTCTTGAACAGCCAACACCCTTTTGACCAAGCTGGCTCATGATCCTCCCCAAATAGTGGATCTTGGTCAATACTCTAATTTGCATGTAATTACACCAAACGTAATTTCTGCTACTGCTTTCCACAGAGGTAATAGAAAAGAAGGAGGAGAGTCAGTGAAGGTCTCCACTCCTTTCTAGGGCATCTCTAGAGAGAGGTGGTACGTTTCCTTCAGCCAAGCCTTGTTTTTCCCCAGTCTAAGTCACTTCCGGGAGGCAGGACACTATTAAACCTTCTGTGGGGTCAGTAGACTTTGCTACAAAACATCTTCTTCTCTTAAATCTGACCCCGGGTTTAAAATTCCATGCCAGCTGCCAGCATTAGTACTTTCATTTTGTCTTTTCGCTTGACAGATCCTGACCTGTAGATGCTTTCTCCTTGCAGCTTATGTAGCTACCACACAACTAAAAGCCAAGCAGCCCCAACTCTGGTATGTACATTACATCTTGCTGTGAGGATCCTGGAGGCTTCTCTGCAATGCATTTGTCCTACAGCAGACTATTTCATTCTCTTTCATTTTCTTCCATGTAAAAAAGCAGAAGGTCCGTGCAGCCCCAGCATAAATACCCATGGTGCCAGGCACGGGTGCTGCCCAGCATGCAGTGGCAGGTCACAGAGCAGCACGTTCTGTTTTCCTCATTTCTGCTGTGCAGAGGTTCCTTGAACTCAGCCTGTGCCTCCAGAGTAAAACCTAAGATATTTCAGGCTAAGTTAATTTGTGGTCTAGACAAGCTTAACAGTATCCCTGTAAGGGTTTTGCACAGAATGTACCGGTGTCTCCAGACTTGGAAAGAGTTCACTTTCCCGAGTCAGGCAATGGGAGCCAAATTCAGATGTGAATCTGAGTTCTTGAATTCTGGAGGGAGTCTGAGTTGGTGTATTTTACACCTTCTTCCGCCTCCCCTCATCCCAGGAGTGCATTACACTGACCTAGCTTCCTTCAGAGTTAGTTTTAGTATATGTTCACTGAGATGCACTCAAGCTCACATCCACCGGCCACAGTATAAATCCCTTGGCTTTTTACATGAGTTCTGAAGCAGGCCATCCAAAGCTGTGCTTATGAAATTTAAGGAAGTCTTAAGTTAGCTAACCCCCTGCCAAAGGGCTGAGAGAGAGGAGTGGTGCAAGAAAGGCAGCTCATACAAGAGCACAAGTTCAAACTGGGCTGCTCCTTTTCTTTGCCTCCTGGCTCATTTGCTCCTGACCACTGATGGGTGAATATTATTAGCTGGCTTCTTAGGCCAGATGGTAACCTAAGATACTCCTAAAAGTATTCTAAGTTTACGTTTAAAAAAAAAAGGGAAATTTCAGGTGAATTTTTGGGACCCTGGTCCTGTCCTGACTGAAGACCCCAGCTGATCCAGAGCCACAGAGGAGAGTTCAATGCGTACTGTCCCACCATCTCAGCCAGGATGGGCATGAGTTACACTTGGGCCCAAAGATTAAGCGCTTACGTTTGCCATACTAGGATATGTATGCTAACATGCATCTCATTATCAAGAATGTAATTATCAACACTTTTCTCATTATCAGTGATATTATCATAAATTTAATTATTAACATGTGTGCTATTGGTATCCTGAAGACAGATATTTACCACTTCAGAAGAAAAGAGAGATGTATTGAAGAACAAGTTTACAGCTAAAAACTGAGCATATATCATCAAGAATATATCCCAGTCCCTATCCAATAAGGACTACTTGTATATTTTTATTTAAATCATTTAGTGACTGTTATCATAGAGACTGAGTCTTATTTGTTCCCTCTTTACAGTTGTGCAATAACATTGTCATGAATGGAGAGAAAAGTTTGGGTCTAGGTGCCTCTTGGCAGATAGAGGCTTTACAGCACAGCTGCCAGAATCTGCTCTGTATAACTCTGAAATAGCAAGGCTTTGGTATTAAAGCTTTACTGCAAATGTTAGAGCTGTTTACTGCTGGTAACATTTGAAGGAAGCATCCAGCAAAGGCTGCTCCTGCACTTTGAGATCTAGCATATCCAGTTTCAAACACTGTGCATTGCAACTGGCCTTTTCCAGCGTGTAATGTCACTGTAGGACGCGTCTCCTTGACTTACCAAATACGTAGGTTAGCACACTGGATCGTTCTGCATCTTTGGAGTCATTCAGATTTAAGGGGCCCCCCAAAACTAGAAATAAGCTCACCACCAGGAAATCTTCTTTTTGTCCAACCAGTGAGCCTGAGCACCGATCCACTGTGGTGCCTTTGGTGGCTGACTCTCTAGCAGGGAGGCACGCTTGCACTGAAACCCAAAGTGTGTAGCGGATGCTCACATGCTATATCCGAGCCAGCTTTGAATGGCCATGTTGTGGAGGGTAACTGTGGCAGCATGAGATTAATGTCTGAAAAAGAAGGCTGGACAATGTCTTAAGAGCAACTTCTTTTGGGGATATTAGACTTTAAAAAAAAAAAGGGTACCTGGAAAGCTTCACCATTGAAATTATCAGTAAGATAGTCACATATTATCAGTAAAATAGTCACATTTGTTCTGTCTGCATTTTGTCTTCACTGTTCTGATCGAAAAGATCTTGACGTTTTTAGGCAACCGTTTTCCAGGAACACTAGTGGACATGATGTTCACAAAACCCTCAGGGAGACTAAGAATTGTATGTATCTTGTGGGGAGGAGCAAGTTATTTTCCTGCAATAGTTTTCCCATCCACATCAAACGTGATTGGCTTTGGTTGTTCTCTAAACTATGATTACCTGTGATGTTCTCTGGGTGAATAACATGCCTCAGTTTCCTGAGCTCCTAAGCTGGTACTTTTCATCAGCACTAAATTCACATTGAAAAGGAAATAACTTTAGTTAAGGAAATGTGCCAAGAATGAAAATAGCATTCCCTTAATCCTTTCTCATGACAAAGGGACAGTTTTCACAGGTTATGCATGCTACAAGTATTATTTTTCATTGGGTATTACTGTCAGAGAGCCATAGAAAAGCTTTTGTAAAGGGTGTGATTTATTTATAGAGTAGAAACAACTTTCCTTCCAAACATGAATTAAAGTCAAGGTTGTATGTGCTTGAATTTGCACCAGTTTCTCTTATATCATCTTCTTCTATTGCACGCCAAAGTGAAAGAGAGAAAGGCCCCATGAAGAAAACATCTCTCAGCGTCAGCCAAATTAGGGAACACATGCTTTGAAATGAAGGAAAGGTGATCTCTCAGGATAGTTTATTCCATCAACAATTTCCAGCATTCTCAGGACATCTGTAAGTAGTGTAATCTCAATTTCCTTTTCCTCAGCACTTTATAAAATCTAACATATGTGAAGAGAGACAGAGGAAAGATAACTGATCATGTTTAGGTGTGATTACACTACTGCTGTGACTTAACAATTGAGTAAGAATGAGGCTCTGGAAATGGCAAAGACAATTCTCCCCTTTTTCCCTTGCTCTAATGACTATCTCCACCAAAGATCAAGGAAAAATACACTTTCCCTTACTAAACAGCAGGTCTCCATCTCTGACTTTGAATAAAAAATTGCAAAAATTCAAAATTCAGCTATTCCTTTTTCACTTCTGGAAGTGAAAAATTCCTTTTCCCCATATTGTCTCTTTTACTTCTATACAAAATATAGGAAATGCTCTGAAAACAAAGAAATGACCAATAGTTTTTCCTTTCTCTACTGCTTTTTAAATGTCAGAGGAAGGATTAATTTGACATTTAGACCAATATGAAAATCAGGTACACATTCTGCCCAGCTCTGTGGTCTGTGACAAGTCATTTGATCTTTCCGTGCTTCAGTTCTCCTTGTACAAAGCCTGTGTGGAGCAATCCAAGATGGACTACTTAATTGACACTTGTTTCATTGACCTCTGTGAAGTTCCCGTGGAAGCTGTGAAGATCAGAGTATGTAACTCTGGTAGGCTGATGTGTCCTTTCTTACCTTGAGGTGGAGGAGTGCTGGTCATGGGTTAGGAAGAAATGAGTTGTTAATATTGTGTTTGTGTAAGAGTTATGAATCTTTGTAGGTCTTCTAATCTTTTCCATCTCTTCCAGCTTCCAGCAGTGGAAGGAATGATGTGTTAGACATTTGAGCATCACTTGTGCTTATGAGTAAGCAGTTTCCCTGCCTGTTATCAAGCAGGAATCCAATACTAGGGCTTGAGTCACAGGGACTCCAGTTCCTCCCAATCTGTTTAAATAGCCTGTTCCAAATTTGCAGTCTGAGCAGCCCAGTCTGCTAGAACAGCAGTTTGGTCCTATCAGAGTGCCATGTCAGTCAGATACGGTCTGAGTGCACGCAGCATAGCCATGAGATTTGCTCTTTTCTAACTGATCTTAAGTGAGAACCATGGTTAGAACTGCTTTCTATCACAAAGGTTTAGTTACAAGTTTTTTTAATTTCTCCTTTATTTCTTTATGTCTGTGTTTTGCTTTCTCTTTAGAGTTCAGAAACAGATTCAGTCATTGATCTCAACCTTTAGCTGCATCTGGAGATCTTCCCGTGGAACACAGGGCAAGAGAATGTGCAAAAGCTGCTTTTTTCTTCTTGGCTTCGTTGATCTTGGGCTAGTTGGCTGGTGGCCATGTGTACACATTTGAGTGGATAGTAGTCCAACATGTGCCATAGGGCCCCCATTGTAAATAATCTGCACCATACTCAAGGGATCTTCCAGAGTTTGAGGAAGGTGCATCCCACTCCTTTGATAAGTGGGAAGCTAATTGCTTTAACTTGGTTCCTCGGTCACAATACGGTGTCTCTTCTCCTGTCAGACAGTCCTTCTGTGAGCAGGTAAGGCAGCTTTCACTTTGTTCTGCACTTGTTAGCTCCAGGCAACTGCAGTCTGCTGAAGAGAAGCACTTGGCTAACATGAGTGGTGAACTCAGGAGTACTGATAGTTTTATCTGATCGATATTTGCAACCGCTAAAAGGCAGCAGATGACCCGTGCAAAAATAGTTCAGACGAGGCAGATGAGAAGCCGTCTAAATTGCTTTTCATCAAACACGTTATGTAAGATGAGCAGACAGATCAAACTGGTAGACTTTAGTAACAGCATTTTCCAGCTTTCATTTGGTGCATCTTTGCTCTAACTCACAGGAGAAATATGTTCTCAGCTGGAATGTGCACGTATCCTTATCCTCTGTGGTACAGCTCATTCTTGTTTGGAGACTTTCTTGCACAAACTGGGAATGGTCAGACTGAAAAGCTTCCAAGCGTGACACACTCCAGGTTTTTCTTGTGGTGTGTCACTCTCTTTTCTTCCTTTTTGGTTGTACTGCCCACTTTTTTCCTAACGCTTTAACTAAAAACACAAAAAAATAAAGGAGGAATTTTGTAATTTTGATAATGTCAGGACAAAATGTTTCGCATTTTCAGAATTCCACTTTCCTTCCCTGCGTTGTTTGGCTGAAACAATTTACTGAGTTCAAGCCAAACTCCCAAACAGCTTCAGTCGTCCTGCATTTTTTGGCGAGTAAGCTGCTTGTCTAAAAATTTTTGTCCGGCTCTAAAATCTATCTCAAAGTCTTAATAAATGAGATTTAAAATGAAACAGTTGCCACTGCCATATTTTGGGGGGAAAATGACTGTCCACCTGTGGTTGTAAGCATCATGGTGCAGGGGCCCCAGAAGCTTTTCTATTAAAGATGGTCAGTCAAGCACAACAGAAATAATTACAGACTCCCTTCTTAGGTGCTCTTGAATTTTCACTGATTTCTATCCTCACATCCTCCTAAGCCGCAGCATTGCACTTCTTCAGAATGGGTGCTGTTTTGCATCTCAGAGAAGACTGAACTCAATTTGTGTTGTGCATCCTGCCTTGAGGTTGTGCAGTATGTAATTCGCTAATGCTTTTCGGGCGGTTTGGGCTCCATGGATAAAAGACAACAGAGCAGTTAAAATTGTTGTTCTCAGGAAGCTTATTACTTTGTGCTCGTGATACTAACTCTGTAGACTTGACTTGCATAAGTAATTTCACTTTTGGTAAAATGTCTAACTGAACACAGTTGCAGTATGACATCCAAATTGGACAGATGTTTCTCAAAAATAAAATGTCCAAAGGCAACAGTGTTGAAGTTGCCAATGAAAAAGCAAAAACATCTGCACTTTTAAACTAAATTTGAAAGGGTTCTTTTCTTTTATTCTTTCTCCTATGTTTCTGTGGTTTTAGGCCATGTTAGAATCAGTCTTTGTTACTGATTTGTGAAGCCTATTGTCCAGTGTTGTCAAAAACTAGAAATGAAATCTAATTCATTTGGTATCGCTCTGCGAGCTTCACTGTTCTTTCCAAATATTTCTCCATTTCTTCTTGGGGTGACAATCTCTTATCAGCTGGTAGAGCAGCAAATGCGCATTCCACGCACTTTCCTGTGTCTGTTGACTGAAAGCACAATTCCTCTGAATCTCTTTTTCTCTTTCTTTCCTAACACTGGTGTTCATATTAAAAAGATTGATCTGCAGTAGCCATGCTAAGTGAACTGGTACCATCCTTTTAAAATTTAATTTACGCCTTCCAGTATAAATAAACATGTCAGGATACATAGGTATTAATACCATTTACTCAAAGCAGAGCTGAATTTGTTTTCCTCCTGAATTTGTTTTCCTCCTTAAAGCTTCAGATAAATTACGCACATTTTCAAACACACAATGGGCTTTCAAATTGTGGCATTAAGATAAATCGTGTTAATTCTACACGAAGATTTCAGTTTAAATGGGATTTCTGTTGTTTAAATGATGACTTGCTGTTATAATCATTCTTGTTTAGCAAATCTTTAAAGATTGTGTATTAAATTATTAGGAACTCTGTGGAGTCTTTGAGAATGGAAGCAGCTCTAGAATGCTGCCTTCAAAAATCATTAGTGAATGTGGGCACTTAAACCAATCTTATTTTATTTAATGAAGATTTAAGTATTCATATTTAATTTTTATATTGTCATTATTATATATTTAAAACCAAACTTGGATGATTTGCCATGTTATTATAAGCAAATCAGGCTTTATAAAGATAATATTAATTAGTTCATTACTACCTTTTGAATGGTGGTCCAGTATTTCATAAGCTAATTAATCTAGCATGAAAAGGGAAGTGAGAAAACATCATAGAGCAGTTACTGACCTGTTTATCAGTTAAAAGAAAAACCTAAGGTAATTAAAGTGCATTTAATAAGTGCCATCCTACAGTGAAGACCCCACAGGTCATGGCCTTGCGGGTGGAACATCACTGGTCCTTGCAACAGTCACTGTAAGAGAGCCCAAACTGAACTGGTCCTGACTCTTCTGCCAACAAGGAGGGGCAGGAATCTGAATTATTCTTTTTCTCTCCTCAGGTACATTATTTAAAGCACTTTCATTCCCTGAGATAATAACAATGGCTCTTTAGACTGTGTTGTCTCCATGCATTGTACTGTTTCTGCAGTAGGAGATCATCTTTAATCCCACTGAAGTTACTCTGCATTTATATTTCTGTAGTGAAAGGAGCCTCCAGCCCTTCACAGTGTAGTAAATGCTGCACTTTTCATAGTCTGTTTTCCTAAACTGCATAATCCAAGACACATAGAGAAGGGCAGAAATGGAAGTGAAGGAGGCATTAAAAGAATAAAAATTACACTGATAAATTATTCACATAGCTGCATATCCAGGGTTTTATATATACATATATATATGTATAAAAATATATATATATATTACACCAGTACAGACTGGGAGGTGATCTGCTGGAGAGCAGTCTTGTGGAGAAAGACTTGGGAGTCCTGGTGGACAACAAGTTCTCCATGGAGCAGCAATGTGCCCTTGTGGCCAAGAGGGCCAATGGTATCCTGGGGTGTATCAAGAGGAGCGTGTCCAGCAGACCAGAGGAGGTTCTTCTCCCCCTCTACTCTGCACTGGTGAGACCTCACCTGGAGCATTGTGTCCAGTTCTGGGCTCCCCAGTTCAAGAGAGACAGGGATCTGCTTGAGAGAGTCCAACGGAGGGCTACGGGGATGCTGAAGGGACTGGAGCACATGCCTTATGAGGAGAGGCTGAGACACCTGGGGCTCTTTAGTCTGGAAAAGAGAAGACTGAGAGGGGATTTGATAAATGTTTATAAACATATGAGGGCTAAGTGTCAAGAGGAAAGGGACAGCCTCTTCTCACTCGTGCCTTGTGATAGGACTAGGGGGAATGGATATAAACTGGAGCACAAGAGGTTCCACCTTAACATGAGGAGGAACTTCTTTCCAGTGAGGGTCACAGAGCACTGGAACAGGCTGCCTGGAGAGGCTGTGGAGTCTCCTTCTCTGGAGAGTTTCAAACCTCGCCTGGATGCGTTCCTGAGTGACCTGTGTTAGGGGAGATTAGGCTGGAGGGGAGATTAGGTTGGAGGGTAGATTAGGTTGGAGGGTAGATTAGATTGGAGGGTAGATTAGATTGGAGGGTAGATTAGGTTGTAGGGTAGTTTATATGATCCTGCCCTGGCAGGGGGGTTGAACTCGAAGATCTCCAAGGTCCCTTTCAACCCCTAACACTCTGTGATTCTGTGATATATGTACATATATATATATATATACATGTAGATTTATATATATGTATACACATACACACACGTACACACGTATAACTTTTTTCTACTAAAACTGACAGCCGGTGATTGAGCTTCAGTACCAAGTCGCTGGTGAAAGTCCTGTCTATAATTAAAGGTAAGAATACATCTATTTCCAACTTTTTCCTGAGCTTACCAGGTGGAAGGGATTTAGGCTTAGGGCTTTAGTTTAGCCAATGCTGTACTGCGCACAGACACCATTTGTTAGATTCGAGCCTAGAGTCCAGCTCCCCAAATAGTCAGAGCCCCGATGTGAAACTGTGGCTTAGGGTGCACTTGAATGGCTTCATCACAGAAATGCTAACATAGCGTTCAGCAAAGAGCTGTGTTCAGGTAATATCAACCCTGTCTACCAAACATGCTTCTTTCCTTGCTACACTGCGATTCTTTGCTTTGTTTCCCATGACACCTTTTATTATTTTTGTGCAAGCCTTTCCAGAGAGTTAAATGGTAGTATGTTTACTTGAGACTGATAGAAAAGTTCTTTCAGGGCTCAAAAAGCATTTTTGTATTTCTAAAGAAGCTTTCAAAATATGATGGCCAAAATATTTGAAATATGTGTCCCTCTGGTGATGTCATCCTCAAGGGAAACATACTTCTGATATGAAGTATTCCCATTAGGAATCTTGGAGATCTTACATCTGTATTCTTAACCTCAGGAGGTTATCAAATGATAATAGTTAATTGTAAAATGGGATGTCATCTAATGGAGTGCTGGCAGGCACGTTGGCCGGTAGTTATAGGTCACTGCACAAATATTTGTAGAGGAAGTGAAGGCTTCATTTGGCCTTAGCAATCAGACATCTTAGACAAATATTCAATGAGTGAATAATGTTCAAAATAAGGCAGAACCAGAGCCTTGCTGGTCATTTTGGGGAACACAGCCATGTATGTGCACCAGAGGGGCAAAAGAGCCCAGTGGCTGTAGCAGATCTCTAGGACTGAAGCCTGCAAAGTTATTCCTGGGCCAGCGGTGACCCCCCAGCTGCTGAGCACCGAGTACACTCTGTTGTAATCTTGATCATCAGCCTCACCGTCTCTAGGAAATACTGACTCTCCTGTGTAAGGATTTGGGAACTATCAGTCTGCACAAGGAGACCCATGGGTGGGGAAGCCCAGCTTGAAGTCATTCATATCGATAAGGCTAAAGAGGATGGCCCATGGCTGCACCTCCCTCCCTTCTTCCCTTGGCTGAGAAAATCCTATCTGCCAGGACAGCTTTGGTCCCCTTGGGCAGGGACATTCTGGTTTCTCCACAGCCGTGGCAGTGACAGGATCTCCTGTCTGGGGAGGCAGTGTCTCCTCCTATGCTACTGCCCTGGCACCAAGATGTTGTGGTACCTGCCTAAGGTGGCAGCTGGTGATAAAGTTCCGGAGAGAAGTGTTTTGAGTGTTGACTTTCATCACAAGCAATCTCTGTTGACTGGCCCTCTCCTGCTCCTTCATCTTGCAGTGAGGAGCACCCCATCTCAGCACATGTTTTTCTTCTGTTAGCAGAGAGGCAGTGCCAGATGCTGGAACCAAGTTGGCCACCAGCAGGGCTTGAGCATGGAGGGTCCCTCGAAAAAGTTAATCCAAATTAACCAGAGGTGCAAAGCGGATTTACCAGCAGTAATAAAGCATTCAGCTGCAGATTTAGCTTAACTCCGTTAAGAGTGGAATTAAGCTATCCTGAAATCAGGTCACTTTAATTCTGAGTAATAACATGCCCACAAGATTTTGATGGGGTGTAACTAATCCATTTAAAGCTAATTCAGATTCCAGGCTTGTCCCCCTGCAGACAAGGCTGTGCTGTATCTCACACTGTTAGCTCTACTGTTCAGCAGTAGAGCTGACTGCAGAGAGTGGGCTTCTGCCCTGATATACCCCCTGCTTCTCCCATGCAACTTAGTGCAGATGGAGGAACTGCAAGTTTGGGACCCAAGCTGGCCCTAAATGTTTTGTGGATGAAGCAGAGTGCTCAGGCCTGCCTGTGGCACTGTCCTCAAGAAACTTGAAGCACCATGCAACATGATAGAGCTATGCTGGAAGAATGCAAGACCATGCTGTGCAGAGGTTTCAGACTTGGCTGCAGACCCCATTCCTTCCCTTATTTCTAAGGCTGATGGTGGCCCCAATGCACAAAGAATCCCCAGGATGGCACTAGAAGTCACATTCCTGCAATTAGTTCTTATCATAGATATCAAACTGGCTCCAATTTCCATGTGGTGCCAGCAGCTGGCTGCAGCTCAAAGTGGAGTGGCTTGTGTGCAAGAATTGAGTGCCATCCAAGCCAACTCCATGGAGGACACCATGCTGCTCTGCATCCTGCCGTGTGTGCAGTTATCATAGTGGCAGGAAAATTTAGTCTGGTCCCTGATCAGAAGTTCACAGTGAGCTCCTTCGGCATTTGCTTAGTCCTTTTTCAGCCCTAACCTCAATTTTAAGGTGTTAGACTTGCATGGTAGATGAGGCCTATGATCTGCAGCACAGTGCTTATGCAGCTGAGCGTGGTTGCTCTGCTGACCATCAGGTCTTGGAGATGAATTTTTGGGGAAGGCAAGATTCACCTCTGTTTCTCATCTCTTTCCCTGGTGATCAGTCCATGCCTAACCTATTTGAAGCACAGTGCCGTGGCCAGTCTCCAGCTCCACAAGATGCAGGTGAGATGTCTGAGTTGTGTGTCATGCATGATAAAAGTGTTGACTAACACTTGCACATTGTAAGGACCCTTGCTTGGCAGCACAGCCCCTGAGCAGCTCAGCACCATCACCCCTCCTCACCCTGTGCTCTGCCTGCCCCAGACCTTCATGGCAGTAAGTACAGGAAAGGAGCAATCCCAATATTGTGCCATTTCTCTCCATCAAACCAAAGGTTTCTGGACTGTACAGTTTGGAGACAAACTATTCCAGCTTCAAGTAGCTTCCTGAGCTGAAATCTGTTTGTCTGTCAGATAGACAGATGGCAATAGATTCTCTGGATCTGCAGCACACAGTGCTCAGGACACGTCTGTGTCCTTGCTGTTCAGGCCATGTTGGAAGATGACCTGGTGTCCTCAGCAATCTCTCTTATGAAATCCTGGAGAGGGAAAGAAGGCATCACTGTAGAAGCAACAAGCTAAGACTTGGATTTTTGTTCCCTCCCTCCCCAGTTCTGAGGGTAATGTAATGAATTGTACCTCTTCCTAACTGGCACGTGTCATACAGATATCTTGCTCCTGCTCTCCAGAGAAGGGGACCCACACAAGGGTTTAAGAGGTTTCAGATTGTTAAACCTCTTGTGGTTGTCTTAGCAAGGCTTCATTTCAATAGACAGAACCAAAAAGAAACCATGAGTATTTCTTATCTCACCTGTGTATTGCATGTAAGGAATAAAAAGACAGAAAATATGCTGGTGGTGGGATTTTAGAGTTTCTTCATATGGATCTAAAGCATATCCTTTCAAAATCCTAGCTGTAAGGGAATTTCTTCCTCACTTCTGAGACACACGCATGTGTTTTCCCCCTTTTGAACAGATACTCTGATATGCATCGACAACGTGCAGAGACTTATCCATCTGGATTGAGGTGAAGGCCTTAAATAAATCAATGCGCCGTTCTTTTTTACGTTGTAGACCCTAAAAATCAGCAAAACTTAGAATTCTCAAGATGGCTAAGACATATCCCAGGCTTATGCATCCAAAAGAACATTTAATGACTCAGGCTTGGGCTTTTTATATCCATTAGGAATAGTTAAAACATGCCTCAGCATCAGATGCTGTAAATCTCTGCTGGAAGAAGGCCACAGAAATCACAGGTGAGTCATTTCTCTAGCTGTGCACCACCATGGATGCTGACACCTCCATGCAGGTAGCCAAACTGCCTTGTGCAATGAGAAGCTGACAGACACACTCTCACAGGCACCATGACCCATGACAACAGCCCAGTCTGTCTAACACAACCAGAGTAGACAAGATGTGTCTTCCTTTCTTCCACGTGGGCTGTGAAAGGTGCGGGAAGTCTCCTCTTATTGGACACTTCATTTACCTACACAGCTAAAAATAACCTGTAAGTAATATTGCTAATTGCTGTCATCCCAAATGCAATCGGTTCATTCTTACGATAGTCATGTCAATGCCACCATTGGGAAATCTGCTGAAGTGGTTCTCTCAGACCTGGAAAAAGAACAGAAGAACGATGATCGCTCAAGAAAATGTGAGATTTTGGGTCATTGAATTATGTCATTAAAGACACCTTGTGTTGTAACTGTGCTTCCAAGGGAGACCAGAATCTAATGGGTTTGCCACAAGGTTGTCCAGCCTTTCAAAGGCTGGGAGATCAGGTGCCAGGTTTCCCTCGTGGCAGCCTGTGCTTTAAATACCAGGTGGCAGAGAGCGTGTGAGGAGCTGTTTGGCTCCTGGATCTGTGTATTGTGCTGATTTTTCTCTCTGTTGCTCCCAGCCCCAGACAGGGTAGCAAAAAAGACAACGGGCTAGGCAGAGCTGCCTGATATGCCAGGCTCTGTCTGATGTCCAGTAATAGGGGTTTTCTGACTTAGGCAGTAGGACCAGAAATCCTCAAAGGAACAGGGATTCTTTATATAGAAAAAGAAATTTACACAAAATGAAACTACAAAATGAAAGCATAAAAAGGTCTGGTTAAATTTCTGCATCTGATAAGTAACAAAAACATTTAAAAAGAAAAGCATTTTGTAGTCGTATTCAATAAACCACTGAAATGATCTGGATTTCTACTCTAGAGGTAAAGACCCATTTACAGAGAACTTGCCTGTTGTCATCTCTAGCACTTTCCAGAGGACTTAACTCTAGATCTTATTTTCTTTAAAGTCATGTTCATTTGAAAAATTATATTTATCCTTTTATGGCTTTATGGACCAAAACAACCTACAAGTTTTATGTTAAGGGTTTTTCTTCTTCTACACTCAAATATATTATTAAAATAATTGTCTGGCTCTTTGGAGACTTGCTGGAAATTGCAAGGACTGTTCACTGTGACATAATAATGAAAATGATTTGACTTTTAGGTTTTCAATAGTCTTCTCTTTGAAATGCTAAAAGTGAAGCTAAATGGAAGCTAAAACACTATGAAAAAAACCCAACATTTTAATTAGCTTAAAATTATTGTCTTGCAAAAAAGCTGTCCAGTGACAACACCACTTTACTAATCCTCCAGTCACTGCATCTTCTAGCCTGGTTGGGAAGAAGTGAACATCTAACGTTAAAAAACCACAAAAAAATTACATAAAAATCTGAACCAAACTAACCCAAAATCTTAAGCTCTTACAAATAAACTGGAAGGAAACAAGAAATGAGTAGAAGTTCCTTTTTTCCTCTTTAATTCACTAGTATGGGCATGCTTACATTTTGGAAAAGGTCCGTTATCGTGTCCAGACTGATTTGTTCCTCTCTAGCTGCAATTTCTGTGATAGGTAAGAAGTGATAGAATTTGGTTCACCTCCCTCTTCAGTTCAGATGTTACTGCCCCCATCTCACTCTCACCTATTCAGAGAAGGAATGTCATGTACAGCATGCTATTATTTTTTGTTGAAGTGAAAGGACATGTTATTTATAAAACATGCTCGCTTTTCCACACCTAAAGGGCAAAACTGAACCTTTTGACTTTCCACCTTTCCAGATGTGAAATTCCAGATCAGACACCAACCTAGAACAACTTTTTATGGGCCATCTCTTCACCTCTCTTCTATTCTTTTTCGCTGCCAATAAATTGCATGAAAAACAGTTCTGGCTGTCTGAGGATTCTGTCTCAGAGTGTAGAAGGTCTTGAGTCTTTGACTTTCGTGGTACAGAAAGACTTTGAAAAATAAACCAATAAACTTATTTTCTGATTTATAGGGCAGTCTGATAAAAGAATAAGTGACACCTGATCAACTCTCCTAGTAGAAGAAATCAGGTCCAATTGACCCAAATTTTCTAGTTTGAGATTGGGTATAATTCTACTTGTGCCTCAAGCATTTTTATGATGTTGAAAGTCTTATTCCACCAGCCTGCCCCTGTTGTGTGGTCCAGCAGTATAAATCTGTCCTTGGTCTGATATATACTGTTAGTCCAAAATCCCCTTGGTCAGCTGTGGACATCTTCTAGTGTTTGCTTCATGTTTTGGGCAGCTTCAGTGATACTAGAACTATGCACAGGTTCTACATTCCAATACCAGAAAGAACATGTTGGTAGATACAAGATAGGCAACAGACTCAATTAATTTTAGTTCTCTGAAGTACATATATTCTTCCCTCTAGTTCCTTCAGGTTCCTCCTCACAAATTCATGTCTTCTTTGAGATCATTAAAAAAAAAAAAAAAAGAAGAAATTAATATTAACTAATATTTTGCAAAGTCACGTGTGTTGATCATATCGACCTTTGTTCACCTTTCTTTCCCTTGTGCATCCTCCATGGTGGTGCAAGCTCTTATTCTGCGTGGCAGACGCTTTAGAACGATAACATGGTGTGTTCTGTACAGTCCCTAGAAAGGCATGTCTTTGCATAAACCCAACAAATTATACTTAAGGGCACCAGAATCTCCTACTATCGCTGCCCTTGGTACCTTCACTCCAAAGTGTCTTGCTTTGTGGTGATTCCCACTCATTTCAGCCAAGAGCAGTTATTTTCAATCATTGAGAACAGTGGACTCCACATTGTCCACCTTTCAAGACAACATCTGATGGTGACACAATGTAGAAAGTCCTTTGTAAATATATTTACCTTGTTTCAAAGCCACAAAACGCCTACAGTGAGAAGAATGAAAAGCAAAGTTTTGAATGTTGTTAAGTATTGAGTATTGAAAGACATTCAGTATTTTAAGTATTGAAAATTGTTTAAACTTGAACCATTGAGGGAAGGAGATACCAACCCACAGCTAAGTGACGAAACAATGGTTGTGAGCAGGAAGAAAATATTGCAGGGCAATGGGAACAAGAAAGGCCTTGGGAATGCTGAAAGAGGGTGAAGGGAAGCCTGCCTCAAGCTTAGGTACACCAAAGCACAGAGGCTGGGAAACAGGCAGGAGGAAGTAGACATCTGCATGCATTACAAAGCTACAGCATCACTGGAGTATCTCAGAGGTGGTGAGACAGGCTCGCACGGCTGCAGTGTTACAATAGATACAGGCTTTTCAGGAGAGATGGGGAAGATGAGGTTGGCTTGTCTGTACATGACGAAGCAGTCAGGTATGTTGCTCCTGTATGGGATGGATGATGGGTTGGGTAAGATTTTGTGTTTCAGAGTCAAAGGAGAGCTCAGTGAGGATGGCACCCAAATAGGGTGAGAAAGTGGCTGAAGCCTTCTTTAAACAACTCAAGAAAGGTTAAACAACTCAGGATCAGAGATCCTGGGGTTTATGGGGTATTTCAACCTCCTGACATTTTCTGGAAGACCAAGAATGTGGGATGCAAACTGTCAAAGAGGTTGCTGGACAGGATTGGAGATACCTTCTTGCAGAGGTATTCAACGGGACAACCAGGGATGATGCAAAGTTGTATCTACTATTATAAATAAGGCAGACAACCTAATGGAAAAAAAAGAGCAACCCTTAAAATGCTGGGGTTTTTTTTTTCCACATCTCTGTGGCATAAAGAAAGTTATAAAAATACTTGAAGTAGGACTGGAATTTTTGTTCTGTTAACTCTTTCTTGTGCCATCACACGGGGATGTGATAATCAGTGTCAACTGCTATTTTAGTACCCATGCAATAGTGAAGTGGAAGTTCCTGAGGGGAGTGAGTAGGGAGAATAGCTGGGTACAGAGCTTGAGCTGCAGGCAAGCAGGCTTTGGTTCACTCAGAAAATGGACAGATAGGATCCCATGGGAGGAGCTCTGAAGGTAAAGAGCTTGGGGAAACCTGGTCAGGACAAGAGGAAACAGACAGTCTCATTTTCAATTATATTGAAATTAAAAGTTTTCCAATGTCACATATGGAGAAAATTTTTCCCATGAGGACAATTGAGCAGTAGAATGAGTTGTTCAGAGAGGTTGTACAATCTCCATCCTTGGCGGATTTCAAGTCCTGACTAAATAGAGCTCTGAGCAACCTGGGCTGACCTGAGAGCTGATCAGTCTCGGAGCAACAGGTTGGGTCAAAAGTCCCATGAGGTCCCTTCACACCTGAATTTCCCAGTAATGCTGTGAACACGGTAGCAGTCTGATGGAATCAGTTTGCTGTGAGAAGATCCAACACCAAAAATGTCAGCTCTGTTCATCCTGTCTCAAAATATTCATCTTGATCCAGCTTTCTGGCAGAATAGTGGTACACAAGTAATTCACTTTTAAAGACGACATGCAAATCTTCAAAGCAAAGAAAATGGCAGGAAAGAATTTGTTGGATATGTCTTCTATTATGGAGATTACAAGTGAAATTCAGCACCTGATGGATAGGTAAATACTGTGACCACTAGATTCTTCTCCCAAGGGCTGTGGAAGGGAGTTTATATACACTGCCCCAGGACCAAGGTGAACCAACTAGGAGGGAGAAAACTACGCCTCTGTATTAGGTGCACATGCACCAGACTATTACTGTTAGTTTAGCAAGTGACTGTGCTATAAACCCGCAAGCAACAGGTCAGGCTGGTTGCATGTTTCAGTTCTAGACCATCTCACCATCACATTTTCATGTGTGGAGATTTTCAGATCTTACAGCGCCTCACCACCTGTAAAAGCAGACAACCTAATGGAAAAAAAGAGCAACCCTTAAAATGTTATTTTTTTTCCACAGCTCTGTGGCATAAAGAAAGTTATAAAAATACTTGAAGTGGGACTGGAATTTTTGTTCTGTTAACTCTTTCTTGTGCCATCACAAAGCCATTGTTAAAGGACAAAGGGAGATGATAGACTAAAGAAATTCAGCAGTTCAGCATCACCAGTGAAGCAGGGACAAATGATCCACTGAGCACTCTAAACTCAGACAGAGGTGAGGTGAGAAGTTGCCTGATGTAAACTGGGTGGTTGAACACCCCTGTCCTGGAGTTCTAGAGGGGCTGGTGTTCAGCAGAAAGCGTCTAACAGGTGAGAATTAAAGAAGTTTGAAAAGGAGGGAAAAGAGATTCTGGAAAACCCAGGTTTTTTAGGTATGTCTCAACAGGTGTGCAAGGATTTAGAGAAAATTGTGGAAAGAAGAATAAGAAAGTACAAGGATAAAAAAAAAAAGATAAGAATAAAGTACCAATTGGATATAACAAAAATGGACCAAATCAGACTTAAGGTGATAGCTTCTTCTGTGACATAATGCGTACCTAGAGCAAGGAAAATGCACGTGATATGCTCGCTACCTGCTCCAGAACTACTATGATGGAGATTCTTCTTTGTACAAACATGTTGCATCCAATTTTTGTGCTAAAACTGTAAGAACTCTTTAAGCTGAGAAGGTATTAAAACTGTCTGGGAAGAGATTATTGACAGAGTACATGAAGAATATTCTAGAACTGATCCTACAAAATGTTTTCATGACTTGTTTTAACAGAGAGAGAAATAAGTGTATTAATGGTGCTTGCTGTTACTATCAAACTGGGAAGCATCATTAGCTCAGAGGAGGTCTGCAATAACAGCAAGAAGTTAAAATAACATGGTTCTCGTGGCAAAGCCACTCTCTTATGTACACAGTGTAAGGTTTTTCTGGTGTGTTAGGGGTTCATTACTATGAAACAATGGAAGAGAAGACAGATTATGGGGTACTGGTCTGCTACAGGGTATCTGTGAGCCCTCAGCATGATACAGATGAAAACAAAGTTTATTTGATCTTTGGATGTGCCAGGTATTTATTTATTACTGCTGAACACAAGAGCTTCAAACTCCCCTGGTTAATGGGATACGGGAACACAGCCTAATCCCTTGGGGAGCACTGTGTACCCACCACTGCTGAGGTGGGACGCCAGGAAATCACACACGGCACTGCTGGCAGATGCTGTTAGTGGGATTCATCCAGCAACTCTCCCACCCTTTGGTACCAGCATGGGCAGTGCTGGCCTTGGATAACCCTTACACACCACAGCCAATGAACTATCTAGTTAAGGTCTGAATTTGTTCCAGATGAAGCTCATGGTAAAATTTTTGCAGTGACCAGTAAGAGCTGGTAAACTGAGGAGAAAAGACTATAAGGCATTATTCCAGAAAAGTATAACTGTATCTTTTCTGTCAATATCAGTATCTCATTTAATAACATGCAAGTTTAAGGAACTGCCTATATGAGGTTTTCTTTTTTGTTACTGTGTGATTTTCCTTTGATCTCATTTTAAATATCTTCTGGAGAATTTTATAGTAAACAGTGAAAAGAAAAAAAAAAAATCTTATCATCACAATCAGGGAGAGTGAAAAATGAGATCTAGGGATCAGAAAACAACACTGACTCTCTTTTACAACATACTGAAGACTTTGTGAAAATGCACAGAAAGTTCTCACAACTTTCCACTGTCTGACCCAACAACTTAAACTTTCACTCATAGCTAGGCTCTGATTTCTCCAGATAATTAAATTAACTGATTTCCCAAAAGAGATCAGCCAGCCCTAGGGAATGTGTAAGGCTCTTGGTATTTCTAAAACATTTTAAAAAAATTAAAACTGTTTTAAAATCCATCCACTTAATTTAGGTGCCCACATGGTATTATGACTGCTTGGCAAATCTAGCTCCAGCTGTGCTCTTAACACCCTTTGCATCTGATTCTTCATGGCATCAGAGGGCACCACAATATATAGCTCATGTAAAAAAGCTATGTTTAGGTAAGGTATAAATTCCATCCAGGTTCCACATAACAAAATATATATATATATAATTTTATGATTCTGATCTCTTCTTGTCCAGTGTTTCCTACTGCTGTGTGCTGGCCAAAAGTGTGCTGTTGAGTTATGACATTCTGTTCCTGACGTTGGTTCAGGATTCCCGTTCAGATGTAAATTACTCATTGGCAAAGAGTCATTATATTTAAATAATCCTGCATGCAATTGCCCTGTAACATCACTGGGAAATAAAAGTGTTTGCTGAAAGTCAATTTCCACTTAAAAATTATACAGCATTCATTTCACTTTTTGTATTCCTGGTAAAGGTGTGGATTATTAATTTTTCCACATTCAAATGAATCTTCACTGAAGCTAAAGCTGGTAAAATATGAGGCAATGGGTGCCTGACAGCAAATGTTAACAGTATCTAGGAATCAGGAATAATTTGTTAGGAGTGACTCAGTGACAAAGTCACAGATTTCCCCTGGAGAAACACAGCCTTTATATCAACTATATATATTTTTTTACATCAAATTTCAGTTTTCTTGTTAAAAGAAGGTCTCCTTAAGCCCTTGCATTTCTCATGCTCCATTCCCCATGGTTCACAAGTACAATAGTGAATGTAAGCTACAATAAAAAGGTCATTTTCTTCTTTCAGCAACAGTAACACAAGTGGCTGCATTTCCTGATTCTGGATTAAGTTCAAGATTTCAAATACGACCGGGCTCGTTTCTGATTAGAAAGTTTGATATTTATCACAGACTTTCCTGTCTTCCATATCCAGTGTGAGAGAGATTGTAAAAAGGTAAACTGAAAGGAACCATTCTTTTATTCAGCAATTAACCCCATCTGAGTAAATAATACGGTGTTGTGCACTTGAGCCTTCGCTGTTATGCGCTGAATTCAGAATTCAAAACGGCTTCAAAGCTGCGTTCGTGAAATGATGACAAGATGCTGCAGAAACAGCTTTTCATGTGGAATATAATGCAAGTATTGTGTTACATAGTACAGTAACAAATAGAGTATAGTTGTAATGATATAGCAGATAAAGTGTCTGGAAGTACTTACCTGAGGGAAACTCAATCTTATTTTACTTCAGGGCCTGAGGCTTATAAACACAGTGTATGGTCTTGAAACTTAAATATTAGAGGAATCATCTTATTGGGGGGGAGGAGAAGGCAATGTTTCTTATTACAGGCAAATAAAATCTCTATGCCCAAATACAAGGCAGAAATAGCCCAAATTCCTTCAGATGGTGTCTCAGCTTGACTTCTTTTCTGCAACAGGCTGACAAAGTCTAAGAGGAACAAAATAATGCCGGTAGCAATCCTGGCAGGAGAATGGCACAGACGGGCATGGGATGCAGTGGAGAGCCACATGGCGAGGGCTAGATTGTGCTGTCCACTGTGGAGGGAACGGAGATGGCTGGAGGTGGGAAACAGGGTGCAGACCATGGGGAGGTCTCTAGGTGCCACCTATGCATCCTGCACTGGAGCCACAGCACCCATGGAGATACCCCCATGGTTTTAAATAACCTACTTCAGGGTGCAAGGGCAGTTTAAACACAACACAGAGAAGTAGGAATGGACAGCTATGTCTGTTGCAGTAAATAAAGCAGGACCAGGGTGAGAGCTCACAATTACATGAATCACGTAATTCTTTACATGCACCCAGGAGTAGCTTTTGACCTGTTCAGTCCCATCTCAGGCATAGGCAGGGCACAGTTTGAGGCTAATGTACACCAGAGACCCGGGAGGTCTGGGTGTCACCTGCCGAGAGGTGCTCTGCTCATGACCCTTCTGCTCAGGGGGAGAGGCAGAGAAGCCACATGGATGTGAGAGGAGATCACGCGGGTGCTTGCCTATTGACCACAGAAGCCTGTTTACAGTCTGGTTTATTCCATAACAGAAGGGGGACCCGAGTGAAATCTTCTCCCTCTCCCTCCCCCTCCCATGTCTGTATCGAGCCAGCATTTGTCTGAAAGGAAAAAAAAAAGATTGAGAAAGTGCAAAAACTGTTATACCTGCTTTGAGTCTGAAGAGAAGCAGAAAGGCACTGCCTATTTATTTGGATGTTTTTGGGACACCTCAACAACCGCATGCATTTGCTGAGACTCTGGGAGAGCCTGACAGGAGTTTCACGCACTCCGAGTCAGGCCCCAGGGTATCTCAGGATGGTGTGTGTCTCGTGGGGCCCAACTGGGAATACTCCGTTTATCTCCACAGAAGAAGAAGGGACATCTGCCCACAGCTTGGCAGGGCCCGTTGCTCATGCAGACAGGACATATCCTGTCCCACTTCATGCACAGACAGGCAGGCACAGGCAGTGGCTGGCCATCTCCCCGGGCAGGAATCAGAACGGCGGGGGGCTTGGATGGACCAGGCAGTCCAACTGCCTGAGGAAAGATCTAACGACCCTGCAGACAATTCTTACTCCTTTTCCTCCACACTCGGCTGGGTTTTCCTCCCACCTGGCTGATCACCAGATCAAAGCATACATCTTAGCAAAGCTACACTTGTGTTGGTAGAGGCCACACGCGTGCTGCAGGGACTCAGGCTTGCTGGGGAAGCTGTGCCTGTGCAGGCTGACAAGCCAGTCTTGTCTAGGATAGCTTCGGTCTCGGCATCCACTGAATCGTCCTCCTCCAATTTGGGATGCTGTCTGTAAAAAATATGTTAAACCACTTTCTCTACAGACTGAGCCCTTGGATACTGAAAATTGGCACCTGCAGAATACGCTAAGCAGGTGCCCTGATTTGAGTTAGAACAGAACAATCCTGTGCAGCGATAACTGCACTTTTGGAAGTTAATGGCATGCTTTAGCAGACAGTGGCTGCTTCTGGCAGCGCTAACACCCCGTGTTTAGAGTCAGTGCCAAGGGTTGGGGAGCAGACCAAGGCCACTGCTGGGTCTTGTGCACCACGGTGGGGGTGCAGAAAGGGAAAGGAGGCACCTGCAGGGAGCAGTGGCCAGGACAGGGGACCCCAACCTGCCCAGAGAGGGATTCCAGCCCGGATACGGCACCGTCGCTGTAAAGCTCAGGGATCAGCGGGGTCGGTCTCTTCTTCACCAGCCCGCCATTCTGCCTTTGACCCCAACCTGTGTGTTCCTGAATCCAGTTCCTGAATCTGGTTCCCATCTGCTGCTGAGTCCAGTCTAGGGCTTCCCCAGTGCCTGCCCACAGCATCAGTGCTGACAGAGACTTAATTGTCTTTAGGAAGGCTGGGTTCGATACTGGTTTTTTATATTCCTTTCTATATTGTTATTTTCATTAAAGCTGTTTTCACTTTCTTTTCTCATCTCATCGCTGAGTCTCTCTCCCTTATTCCCTGGGGGGTTAACAGAGAGCATCTGTTATAGGTCTAGTGGACAGCCCTGATCCTAAACCTTGACAGCAGGATTCATGGCTATTTTTCAAAATGGAGATATGGCAGGCAAAGTATTAAACATATAAATTGGGATGGTTCACACTGTCTTGAAATCCCCCATGCAAATGGTTCCCTTATGGACAGAGAGATAGGAACATCTGAATTAGAAAAGGGTGTGTTTGAGGATAGTATAGCAATCCCAGCCACGTGGAGCTGCGTAGGAACTTTTTGTGGCCATTGTCACCTTAGCTGGGCACTGTATAATCAGGATCTCCTGCAGACCTTTGGAAGAGGGCTCCTGCTGTGCATTTATCAGCTTCACCCGAAACAGTGATCTGGGATGTTGACCTGCTTTGGCTGAAGCAACAAAGCGGCTTCAAGGTAGTTAGAATCATAGAATCATTTAGGTTGGAAAAGACACTCGAGATCATTGAGTCCAACAGTAAACTTAACACTGCCAAGTCCACCATTAAACCACATCTACGCATCCTTTAAATACCTCCAGGGATGGTGACTCAACCACATCCCTGGGCAACCTGTTCCAGTGCTTGATAACCTTTTTTGGTGAAGGGATTTTTCCTAACATCCAGTCTAAACTTCCCATGATGCAACTTGAAGCCATTTCCTCTCATCCTGGTGTGCTGAGCTCCTTGGATTGAAGCAACAAAGCAGCTTCAGGGTAATTAGTGTACAGACATGACATAGCTGTTGAACACCGAGTGACTCCTGGCTTTGGGTGATCTGGTACTGCCAAGCTGCTTGCTGACACCCCAGATCTCTTTGAAGTGAAGGACAATTTTGGCAAAATGCACATGCAGGAGAAGGGTGAGTTGTGAGGGTCAGGACACGGTTGTACGTGGGGTGACAGCGTTGCAATGACAGATGACAAACTACAAGGTACTAACAGCAATGTGAGGTATGAAGAGGCATGAAGATTCAGTTATCTAAATGCCATCTCAGGGAGGGATTCATTGCTCAGGATCCTGAAATTTGGACTCATCCCCATGCTTCCATGCTTTTTGTAGCTCTTGGTGCTCTTGAAGAGCTTTCTGCTTCCTCTGCCAACCACTTAGGTCATCTGCTCATGTAGGCTGGTCTGGAGAGGGGCTGGGACATTCTGGCAGAATAGGTGCTCAGCTTTTAGAGGCTGTACCAACTGACATACGTATTTTCAGCAGTCTGGGTGTTCCTGTGAGAAGCTAAGACCAAGTTACTGTTAACTGAATTCAAAGCAATTTGTTTGGGGGGGAAAATATCATGATGCATTTCTTCTCTGTTACCTGATGCTTAGTATGTTACATGAGTAAAGAAAACCGGTGATTGAATATGGCATCTCATTTGGTCCCATTCCTCATGTAAGTCTTTGCATAGACCAGTCTACCACCGTAGATGTTTCAGACTGCTAAAAAGTCACTAGCTATGGTATTAAATAGTCAGTGAAACATGTGTTTCTCCCCTTGAGTCATTTTCTGATTTGAAATGTGAGGATTTCTACACCTGGTAGGATTAAGAAAAATATACGTAACACAGCTGTAAAGATTCTTAATATCTGTGTAATTATCTGATTGAATCTTTTAATCCTGTTAAATTCTTGGCATCTTTGCAATAAAGCAATGTTAGATATACTAAGTGCCTTAGAAATACTAAGAAAAAGACCACAGCACTTATTTGTGTATGGAATATTATGTCATGAATGGATCCAAGCAAGTAAGTCACTAAGAAAAACATACTTAAAGAACACAGAAGGGAAAATTCCATTACCTTGGAGTTGTGAATTCATTTTTTCCCATTAATTTGTTTAAAGAGGTTTTTTTACTCTGTAAACTGAATATGAATTCAAGTGTTAAATGAGATTCCTTGCTTGTGATTTGTCATTCATCACATTAGTGTTGTTCCCTCCAGAAACACTTGTGATGTGACTGAACTTTTTTTCACTCTTGAGCACTACATTTTTTGCAATATACAGCCAGAAAGGAGGGAATGCAATCAAAATACAATCTTTTAGCCACACGTGATAGAATTAGTATACACAGTTACTTAGGATTTTGAAATTTTGTTTCATTTTTAAATGAAACAATCTGCGAGGAGAGGAAATTTCTGGGTAGTTGAAACTTTTTGGGTTTAATAAAATTAAAAGTTTCGGGTTTTTTAATTTGAAAAAAAAATGATGAAATGAAAAATCAGAAAGGATCCACTCAGAAAATATAAAACCGGTCATTTTTTAGCATTCTTAGAACCATTTCCTCTTTTAATTTCTAACGAAAGTTTCAAGAAAGCTCAAACAGTTCCATGAAATCTTCCAGTTTTGACAGATCTGCATTTTTTTTTTCCCATGAAAACTGTGTCCATCAATATTTCCTTCATAACTCTAACCTGAGCAAGGGTTCGCAGAGAGATGCGTTTTGTGATTTCATTATTTGATTTCAAGTATCAGATAAATCAGTCAGTAATTTAAGCGAATGTCTCTGTGAACAGAAAACAAACATTATGTGACATTTTTTTTTGACCAGGCAACACAGAACAGTTATCCTAGTGCTGACTTTGGGCTATAATCAACTCTGGTCTGGAGGAATGAGAGCATTTTCGTTTCGTCTTGTTCTCTCCGCTAAAGTTATTGAAAAGGTGTCAGAGAGCGACCGTGAGCAATTCTCCAAACCTGAGCAAACATCACCAGGGTTTATTTCCTGCACTCCAGAGACAGTATGCCTGTGGGCCACTAGACAGTAACAGCATTAGCTCATTTCTGGACAGAAACAGGCTTCAGGGAAGGTCTTCAATGTAAATTCAATGCATCTAGCTATCAGTCCTCGAGTCACACAGCCACTGGTGTCTGGATCTACTTTGCAACTTCACTTGATTTTGCAGAGGACTCAAATCTCTCATCCTGCTAAAGTCCAGATGTGGAAATCACAGGTGTGCTTAAAAAATAAATCTGTTGAATACAGAAATATCAAAATAAGATCCTCTATGTGTTTGAAATAATTCTACCCAGATTTCCAAGGTGTTTTGGTTATTCTTTTGTGTACTTACATTGTTGGCCGATATTTTACTTCCCTTTTATCACTTGTCCAACAGCTGCTGGGGACCCAGAGGAGGGGGAAATGCAGAATTCCCAGGAGAATGCCAGTAAAGCTGGCAGCAGAACGCCTTGCAGGTGAAGGAATAGCACGGTATAAAGGCTGGATGCTGATGTTAGGTGAATTCAAAGTAGGAATAGGCTGAAAAGCTTTAGCAATGGGAGACCTATCTTGGCTCCCTTTCTGAGCAGCAACTTGCTGAGTGAGTCTAAGGAAATCATTTGTCCTCTTTCACTTCACAGCATTTATTCCACTCCTCCTCAGGCACTCTGCTGGGTATGGCTGGCAGCATCTGGCTGCAGGTCAGTCTTCTGAGGACTGACCAGACCAGAGATCAGTGTGGTGTCACTGGGGTGGTGGTCGGTACGGAGATGCCCACAGAATGATGGTGGGCATCACTGCAGAGGCAGGTGGTTAACAAAATGATGTGGGCTGCATACAGATGCAGGAATTTAATCTGGGGGGTCGCACCTTTCCCTGAGTGCTCTTCTCTGACTCCTCTCAGGCAAACGCAGTGAACCGCTCGGTCAAGGTACAATAAACAAAGTGATGGGATTTTAAAAGATTGGAGTCAGGGTTTATAAGGGAATAAAACTCTTAATAGACAGTTTAATACAGCTGTGAAAAAGCAGAATAATTAACAGCCACATGGCCTAAACTGATCACCACACATGACACTGAAATGTATTTTTTTTACAATCAAAAGTAGCAACGTTCATACATGTTCTTCATACCTTTTATTCTGATGAATTAAAAAAAAAAAAAACAAACTGGTTTGGGTTTTTTATTATTTTCAGTGTTTACTTATTGGCTACTTCTCTTGAGATTAAAATTTTCAGGAACACATGTGGTACATTTCCATTAAAATTCACATGTGTGATTGCTCAAACTCAGCTGAACTGAACAAATTCCACAGTAGATGAAACCATCGCATGCACTGCCCCAGGAAGGGACATCCACCAGTCATGCTGGTGAAATGTATGGATATCCAGTTGATATTTTTTAGTGCTGTAATTTAAGCCCCTATGAAAGAATGCCTGTGTATTTTGAGGAAGAAAGATGGGGAATATGTCTCTGCTGGTACTGTGAGAGTCTACCTGTTTTTGATGAGTTAACTTCTACATTCCCAGTGAACTGGAAAACTCAGGTACTACTGAGCAGACATCTGTTCAGGGACCTGTAGAATCATCAGGAAAAGTAAAAACTATATATAACCTGTGCCGAGGAGTGCCTCAGTGTGTACAAATGGCAGGCAACTTGCCCAACTGCGGGGGTTGGTGAGGGGGTTTAGCAAGGTGCAGAAAAGAAAATCCTATCTTTTCTGCAGCTTTCTTTTGTACTCAGTACCACTGCTGTCAGCGTAAACATCCACACGGCTTCGGTGCGCTCTGCTAGAGCTGGCACTAGCGCTGCCGAGTCTTTGCTGGAGTGAGCAGGAGGCCTGTGCCATTTCACAAGGAGCTTTGTGGGACAAGGCAAGCATAAGCAGCCAAGTGGGAGGATGCAAAAGAAGAGAATAACTTTTTATAATCCACAACCCTCTCTGCACAGTCTTTTGCCATGACCGTCCTTGTACCGTTAAGATAACACCATCGTTACCATCGTAACCCGGACAAGGAGTCCAGGCAATGTTAATGCTGCACTATCAACATAGGACAAGAGACTTTGAAAAATACATGTTTTGTCAGAACTTCTTGGAGACTAGCTAGCCTATGGCTGACAGCCTGACCACAGGGGTTGTTTTTTCAGCTATGAGCTTGTGAAACCACATTCACCCTCTTTTTGCATTGGCTGTGGGACATCTCAGCTTACTTGTTTTTCTTTCAAACCACTTCTTTCTCAGCGTAAGACAGCTCACAATCTCTGCAGTCTAACTGGCAATCGTATGCCTGTCAGAGCTCATGGCTTTTTCCTTCATCTGAAGCACAAGAGATCAACATCAGCCACCAATGGGAAGGCAGAAGAAGCACACGTGCTTTGAGATGGTGTTGAACTGTCACAACGTAAGACCTGATTTCAGATTATTACAGATCCACAAACTGGGATAAGGATGGGATTCCCACTCCTCAGCTTGACAGAGGTACTCTGACCAGTGAGAGGTTGCCTCAGAGTTCCCATGCTGGAGCTCTTGTGGAGTATCTCATCTCTTTGGTTTAATCAGTCTTTGATCCTAAAGAACAGAGGCATGGAGAAGGGGCGCCACGTGCAGGTGTACCCTGGAGAGAAGGAGCTGCCTGAGCCAGCATCTCTACCATGGCATTATTTCCTTTCCAGCACTAAATCCATCCGAACTTTCTAGAGAACTGGGGAGGCAGTAAGGACACTCTCCTCTGGGCTTACCCTTGCTCTCCTCTCAAACTCTTCTCCTCTACCACTGCCTTCTAGGTTCCAAATCACCTTGCCCTTTTGCCTCCTGTGACCTGTCCAGAAGGATGAGTTTCTTACCAACTGATTGGGCTTGTGACCATGAAAGAATCATGAGATCAAGCAGACATCTGCATTACAGACTCTACCCCAACACTTTATTTCCTAAAGGAGGGGTTGTCTGATTTGTAATCATTAATGCTGTCGACCCAATTATCCTCTCTTGTTGCCTACCAATTTTGATAGCTGTACTGTTTTCCTGTTTGGCTCTACAGCTTCCTGAGAAGTGCCCTGCTAGATAAGTCCTGTGTTACTCCAGGAACAGCTCAGATTGATGGCAGAGTGGAGTGTTCAGTGCTCTTAGAGCTGTTCTCTTCCAAATATGCAGCACTCAGCAATGTGTTCAAGCTCATCACTATTATTTCCATGAAAGTGTCACCAAGGGACAAGGAGGAGGGCTGAACATTAGTTTGGTACTTGCGTGGGAATTGAATTTCGAGCTCAGCCCTGGCCACTAGTGATTAAAAAGATCTAGCTGAAGGAACAATGATATAATGGTTTTCATTGTGACACTGGCAGGCCGTTTGTAAAACAAGGATAATGATAATTTAACCTTTGTAATGCACACGGGGATCTTCCCACAAAATGCAATTTATATGTGCAAAGTGGTTTTGTTACTAATAGAAGATACAGTTCTGTCAAACTTTGGGGCAGACCATTCTTGTTTTCCTTCTGTGCTGATGGGGAATTGCTGGTCTCTGATGGCAATAGGAGGAGTGATTCTGACTCGGTGTGTTTGCTGCACGGGTAAAGTTAGAGTTAATGCTTGGCTTGGAAAGAGGAGAATAGCTGCGTCAGAAACCTGCAGTCTTGAAAAATGAAAATAACAAATAATGTTTGAAATAGATATTACAAACAACGGCAAGACTGAACATTTGCTGGTTGTTTTGTTATGGTTTGCCATAAAACGAACAGACAGACAGAATAATGGGAATAGGCAATGATAAATTCTTCCTCTGCAATGTGGGATCCAGGAGTGTTTCTCCTGCTGGGACAAGACTCAGATGTGCACCATTTCCAGGCAATCCTGGATAGTTCTGCAGAGGAAACCCAGGCTCAGAGTCAAGAGGGAGCCTCAAAATGCTCCAGGATGGCCCCAGAGCAACCTCTCAGGGGACCAAAGCTGTGGAGGACACCTGCCACATGATACAGGTCCCGCCCCTATGACCAAGGGAAGTTGTATTTGCGTTGCTTGGGTTTGGCAAAAATTGCATATTGCTTAACTGAAAATATCATTATCTTGAATATAAAAGTATTAGTGTTTGGAACATTCCCAAGTGATCGCGCTTAATGACAACCCTTGGCAGTCTCTAGCAGACACAACATTTCAGAAGTGACCCTTTGCTGCTAGGACAGTATAATGAAAGACACAAAAGCTTTTGTATGCTTTTCCCTGAATCTCATGAAAGAATTAGCTTTTAGTAAAGAAGAATGTATAAAAATCAGCTCATTCTGTTATTTCTTACCTGGAACCTGATTCTTCTCCCACGCAAGCTGATGGCAAAATCCCATTGATTTATATGGGCTTGGATTATGTGCTGATTTCTCCGTGCCACAGGAACTCGCCGTTGCCAACATGAAGGAAATGGCAAGTTATTGCTTATGCAAACAGTCACATTTGGCCAACCATCAGACGTGAGCTTACAGATTGTTTTAGTGTCAGTTATGGTAATAATTACAACCTGTGCTGCGGGGTAAATCACTGCTGGAGATCCTTGTAAGGCTATCAGAAATAGGAAAGAACTTCGCAGCCCCTGAAAGAGATTTGCTCCCACTTGGGGCAAAAAAGAGACATTGTTCACAGATAGAGGAATGAAACACAGGCTTGGCAGGGAATGGCTAGGAGATAAAGATATTGCCATGTGATCAGGCAGTAATGCTCCAAAGGAATATTTTTTTTTTTAAATTCATGATTTCCTTTTTATTGTGATTAAATGCTTCTAATAAGAGGATTGTTTTATCCTTGCCAATATGCTGTCAGTGTCAATTTTATTTCAAAGAAGAAAATAAACAAAAGGCTATTATTACAAGGAATTCGATCTGAAATGACGACGCTTTATTGCTTATTTGACTGTATTTAAAATTAAAGGTTGTGTGTCAAAGGGAAGTCCTGGCACATATTCATACATTTCATAAGAGCTTTTGGACTTGACATATGTACCCCTGTGACAATAATATCATCAAATAATGGAAATATTGTATATCTATTAGAGAACAGCAATTTAGCAACAAATTTATATAGACTTATTGCAGATTGTCAGAAGCAGGAATAATGGACATAGTACAAATCCAAACCATATGTTCCATGAAAGAGTATGTCCTTCCAGCATTTTTTAAAGCTATAAATTATCTATCACACTACCAATAAAGTACTGTAGAGGTAAGGTCGTGGACCCTGAAGCACTGACATTTAATTCAAGATCCAATCCCTGCAGCTTAGCACTTCATCCAAATTTCCAAATGTGGAGGGGAACTCTTTTTTCCTTTTCCTGTGATGTTTTCCCACAGGCTACTCTGCTTGCTGATGTTTCCATGATAATATTCTTCGCATTCTGACAATTTACATTTAGTAGCTCTACTGCAGTAACAGGAAACTTTCGGATCATCTCCTCTGTGTACACGTATGGGCGCTGTGTATGCTCTGTGTCCCCATAAGCATCCACTTGTCTGGACTGCTGGAAAATTCCCCCACTCTCAACTAACTAAGCACAAGGTCTGGACTTCATATGTGAGGTAAAGAGCTGCAGAGATTCCTTCAGCAGAATAAAGGGCAGAGTGGCCCAAGGGGCAGGCTCTGCAGCAGGGGTCTGGGTCCACCAGGAGGCAACAAAAATGTTGCACTGGTACCATGTGAGCAGGAATGAGCAATGTACCCCATCAGCAAAGACAGGCAGAGAAAAAATAATAACAGGGGAAAGAAAAAAAAAAAAAAAAAAAGGGGGGGGAAGAAAAAATAAAAAAAGAAGGAAATGGAAAGAAACTGCAAAATTCTGAAAGCTATTTTTCATGACGTGCAGAAGAGGCTGCGGTAACTTTGCTACCATTGTGTTTTATTTGTGCTCCTCTTGCTACTTCCTAGTTCTGGACAAATCCACCTGTGGCAGATTATGGATCGCATTCTCAGGTGGGGGAAATCAGCCCAGCTCCATTGGGCCCAGATGGCAATATCGCTCCCCGTAGCTGTTATTACCATGCTATGTGCCAGCAATGTGGTCAGCCAGCCCCGAGACATGAAAACTGAAAAATAGAAACTGCTGGGCTCAGCAGATTCTGACTTTGTTAAAAAAGTCCTGCTTTCTAAATACTTGAGCCTTACTGTTCCAGTAACCCTAATTGCTCCTCGTTTCAAATATTTCTGTATCGTGTACTGCACTGGAACAGCACTGGGCAAACAGGCTGTGGCTTGAATAAGAAATCCAAACGTGGGAACAGAGAGGGAACCGTCCAAGATAACATTACTTTGAGACTCTATGGTTAAGAGACTATTTTGTTCCTCACGTGGTATCAGAGGCTTTCCTTTCTCCAGGCTTCTTAATTTACTGACAAGCCAGATGGCCAACACTCTCAGAATTTCCTTGCATATGAAAATTGGAGACGGGCAACCGACACATCAAAATTTTTTCTTCTTTTCTTGAATTTTTTAAAACCTCACAGAAGCAGATATTTGTTCAAGGAAAAGCGGATTTCCAATTCTCCCCCTGGTACTAATTCATCATACTCAGTTCTGCGAATGAAAGCCCTCCCATCCCAGAAGCAGCTGTCAATTCGTACCTAAATGTGCATTCCCTCCTGTTACATAAAGCAGAACTGTCAGCCTTATTCAGTTAGTTATTTACTCACAGTGTTTTATTGTATTCCTGTCTCTGTAGCTGGTCTTTTGTGGGAATAATTTGGTTTTTTTCCTTCTGACTGTTACTGTACACCCCAGTCTGCATTCCAGGTCAGGAATGCTCCAGGGGTAGCTCTGAGAACGGTTCTCCAGCTCACTAACAGGATCATCACTGCATGCAAAATGCTCTGAAGAGATTTTTGCCATTTCTCTATTTTTGCCCTCTTGGTTAAAGTACAGAAACCTCTGATTAATTCAACTTTTGGGAGGCTCATTTGTGGCAACTACAACTCTGTCAGAGAGGTGCCTCTTGAGGACTTTGAGAGCTGGACGTGTTCAACTTTGTTTCTCATTCCTGAAGTGCAAATATTCACAAAGGCACCATTTGCACAGAGTTATGATACCCATCTGCACATTTTTCTTTCGTTGGGTGAGGGGGAAGAAACTTAGATGTGATGAGCTGAAGGGAAGGTCAGAGACAGAGATGGAGAAGAGGACTGAGTTGAATAAAGGCTCATCCATCCTTCACAGCGAGCCCCTTCGTGCCACCTTGGCACCGGCTTGTTCCTATTGTGAAACATTTTGCCTTGACAGAATGCTGGAAACGGGGATAAGCGTAATGGGGACAGATTACTTTAAAACATTTTCTTGTTGATGGTTGTGCTACGAATACAGGTCCTCTGTAACTACGTTTCTGAAGAAAAATATCCTTATTACTATTTTATCTACTAATTTCCCCTCAGGTTCATAACAGAACTAAATTCAGGTGGTAACCTGGTTTGATTTGGGCTGCCACGGAAGCGTTAGGATCATCTCGGGGTTCTGCCATTCAGATTACATAGATCAGCAGAGGTGCCTAGAGCCTTTCAACAAATTCTGAGGGAACTACAAACTTGGCAGTTTTGATAGAAACAGTAAAAAAGCCAATGTTGCTACATTTTTCACGACCCGTGGTCTCACAGTTGTTGGTGGGGAGCACTTACAGCTCTCAGCTCAGTGAAGTCAGTAGGAGCACAGCACCTCTGCAATAAGGCCACAAGAAGACAGATACGAAAAACCTGCTGCTTGCCCAAAGATTCCTTGATGATGAGTAACAGGCAAACAGCTCATACATCCTAACACATAGAAAATATTTGTATAAATAAACCAGACCCATATACAGTGTAAATGTTGGTGAATAATTTCTGTCGATCGCAGCTCTCTCACGCCTGTTTTAGGTTTCGGACGAGCTGCCAAAAATTCAGTCTTCACAGGAGTTCATGGGAACATTTTCTTTGGGTTTGGTCTGTGTGGATTTTGACCTGGTCATCTTGTGAATACTGCAAAAATCACAAAACGAAACCTATTCGGAGCTCTTGAACTCCACTCGTTTTCCAAACTGAAGCTGACCGAAGATGGAAACATCATAAATACGTTGATGCAGAGCTAGAATATAACCCAGGCTCTTCTCAAAACCTCTGGAGACTAGGAGAACATCTCAAACACTGTGACCAAATTTTTGTGTGTGTTTACAAATAGTTATAGCACACTAAATATTTTTAAGGCTCCCTGAAACAATTCCTTAGCTCCATAAGGTAACTGGCTTTCTCAGCAATCATCTTCTGAAGGGTTCTGGCAATCTAGAAAGGGCATAATTATTCATTTCTTAAATAAAACCCCTACACCTCCTGTGTGATGAGGAACACTTGTGTAATTCTTTTTCACTGTCTCGGATACATGCCATTACATTTTTTAAAATCTCATGAACTATGGATGTTACATACTTTTTATTAAGATTTTTCTTAAACAGCAATATACTGAGTTGGAGGGAAGTCTGCAAGGATTGTGACTGATCCTGATTTTATTTAATGACTTTATTTACACTATAGAAGGAATTTTAATTTTTTTTTTAAATAGAAAGGCCCAGCATGTTGAGTAGTTAGCAAAATGATTCTTATATTGCTGAAGGTTGGCAGTGTGTTACCAGCTCTCCTGTCCCCCTGTCTCGGGGTTCAGTTGTGTTTTGCATGCCTGCAAGGTGCTGATTTCCCAATACAAGCTGCAAAGTGCACACGAAATCAATGGGACCTGGGAACTGAGAACGTTTATTACTTTTCTCCTTCCTGTTTTTCTGCCTTGGGCGATTGCTTGGTCTTCCCCACAAGTACACCAGTGAGAACACAGGAATACTTTCTCCAGAGGGACTTTCAGGCTTGGAAATATGTGCAGGAAACAGTGCAATTAGATTCAACTGAGAAAAAAACCCCACAAAGTAGTATGTCTCAGGAAAAATCATCCTAACCACATAATCAGCAGAATGGAAATACTTGGAAGCCATTGAGATTAGAAAGATTTAGAGAAGACAATAGGTAAGGAATGAGATATGACCTAGCAATAGCTTGCCACAGCAAAGGTGCAGTTGTGTTTGTGAATCATGTACACGGAAGCGTATTGTCAGTTCTCAGGGAGGGACTTTTCCCTCTGGAGGTGCTGTGAAAGAGTTTCCTCTGGGATTAGATGCTCAGCACAGTTCTGGGTCCTTGGTTTGAGGGTTTACTATGAAGTCACTCACTTTTCACCTTCTCAATACCTGAGATGTTCTGCTCTCCTCTCACACCTGTCCTGACCTCCTGCATTTTGTTTCTTTATGGTTAAAGTGATTGCAGAAGTGTTCAGGATAAAGGACTGGAATAGAGATGAAGACTTCTTATGATATTACATCAGTTTATGCCTAACTCTCACTGGAATGGGATTTCTGCTCATTGATCAATCTGGTCAGTGTTGGCCATGAACTATGAATAAAGGGGAGGAAATTCCTTATTGTAACAGCAAATGCAGATGCACCAACACCATCCTGGAAAAGATCTGTGTCTTCTTATTCTTCCTGCCAAAATCATTATAAAGCTTGTGCTCCAGCCCATGCGGTCAGGTTGGAAATAGCAAATGTTGCACCAGTGCTATCTAGGATCTCCTAAAACCACAGGATTAGTGTCAGTGTTTGGACTGTCCCTGGACCCATGCTGAATGCTTGGACGAACGGAGCCCTTTGTCATTGCTCAAGAGAGTTTAGCAGGTGCTACCCAGGATGACAGTGGAACCTTCAGAAAATCAGTGACAGGTGGAGCAAAAAGAGAAATGTCCCAGCAGTGAGGGCTCCTGGAACAATGTGTGAGGAGAGGCCATCAGCTTTATCAGTTGGTAAACTCTGAAAATGATTACAGGGGAAGACAGGTTTTATTTCTAACCCATCCAGGACAGGAGACACCACAAATATCTACCTTGTACTCTCTGGCAGTATGAGGGTGGATGGAGGGATGTGCTGAGAATGTGCTGAAATGAAACACTCCCCAGCATCCCAAGCTGTAGCCTTTTGCCTTTGCTAACCCATATTCCCCATGTCTTAGGATTCTGCCTCGGGGGAGGTGAGTGGATGAAGGTAGGTCTTTTCTTTCCTTCGTACTCTTTGGACTTTCTACTGGTTACTGGACTCCCCAGTTTGTCCACATTACAGCAGATCCTGCCGTATTCACAACTGCAATACCCCAACAGTTTCATCTTCTTTCCACACAGTGCTGACTTAGCAATTTCCCACGTATTCCAGTCTAGAGCCGCAGGTTTTAGATCTAATGCACGTTGTGCTGCTAAGGTTTATCTCTAATATTAATATCACTGTGCTTTTCCAAACCAGTCTGCAATTAGAAATGACAAGAACTGCAAAAAAGAGCAGATTCTGTCAAGGGCACATTGAAGCTCATGCGTGAGGATCTGACCATTGAGAAATCCCCGTGATTAAGACAAAAATTCACAAAAATTGATAAGGAGCAAACACACATTCATTGTAAGGAGTCCCTGTTTGGGCTATTTTGTGGGTTTTCCTGTTGTTAATCTGAGAATTGTCGTAGTACAGAAAATTACTAGTGTAATGTGTGTGTAATGTGCATATGTGAGTTTTATACTCTCGTCAAACCCAGTACTAGATGGCTTTCAGAATTTCCTAACATCTCGTTCTTTTTCTGCTCTTCATGTTTAAACTACCATGATCTAATGGAAAAGGAGTCCCCACGTGAACATTTAGGTTGGACTGAGTCTCACTAAGATCCTTGGACAGGACTGTATCAGAAACAGTGTGAGCAGCAGAAGTAGGGAGGTGATTGTCCCCCTGTGAAACATGTGAAACAGACAGGCAAATGTCAGGAAAAACGAAATTAGGTTGCTTCCATTTGCAGGGGAAACCTAGGTGCCAAAAACTCATTTTCAGGGAAGCCAGGAGAGTTTTGCATATGGTCTGTGTGGTTTCCTCAGACTCCTTTAAAATTTCAGCCAGAGAGATGTCTTAGCTCTGAGGGTTAACACCATCTGAAGTCAGCTGAAGATACAAGTGCTATATAACTCTGGCAAACAGGCCCGTGGCAATTTGCCTGGCTTCCACAGGACCTCTGAATCACAGCCTGCATATGTATCCGTACGCACTTGAGTTGGGGTGTTTGTG
Source organism: Todiramphus chloris collaris (assembly GCA_025345505.1). Taxonomy (NCBI): domain Eukaryota; kingdom Metazoa; phylum Chordata; class Aves; order Coraciiformes; family Alcedinidae; genus Todiramphus; species Todiramphus chloris. The sequence goes on from JANVCC010000072.1 coordinate 2,083,212, forward strand.
TTGTGCTGCTCAGGTAGGACACAGCAGGCTTCCACGGAGAGACTTTATCCCTCATACTTACAACATTTGCAGTATCCCTTCAAATGCAATGCCCATCTCTGCAAAATGGTGCTGATTTAAATAAAACATTTCAGTTACAAGAAACTACGCTGCCAACTAAACTGCACTCTTTTCTTCTACTGACTCTGAGAACATATATTGCTTCAGCAGCCAGAGAAAATTCGGGTTTGAAGGTGTTTAAACAAACGCACACTTCAGTTGAAAGCAGTTTGCAATAACTAGATTCAATAAAAAAATTCTAACTGTAGGCCTCATGTTAAGTTCTGCCACACATTTTTTGGTCCCCATGTGCCTTGTTTCCAAGATGGCAGCACCTGGAAAAACATGCAGTTTGATTTTTCTAATAGATGTGAGCTCTGATGGTCACGACTGCACTGCACTGCCTGCTTTAGAAGTGGAAGCAATGTTGCTGCGGTTTAAATGGATGTCTTTTATGCAAGGGAATAAGAATAGGTTAGGCTATGAAAACCATTGGCCATCCACAGTTTCCATGCAACAAACTGAAGAAACTAGCAGCTCCTTTCGATAGACAAGCCAAAACTTTCTGAATATTGTGCCAGCAAAATGCTGTTGCATTCCGTAAGCCTGGTTTTTGATGAACTGCAGTTACATCTATTGATTCCTTCAGGAGAAAAATGGGACAGTGCTTTTTAGTACCTTCCCAAGTTTGCTGATATCCTTGCAGAAAATAAATGCAGTCCTTAAGGTGAGTTTGAGTTTTAACAAGATTTGACTGATTTCCTCGTGAAGATTGACTGTTGCTTCACATCATTTCCTGTGGCGCAAATAATCTCAGTGGTCTGTGACCTCTACTTCCTCATCACTCAAACCTTAAAGCAGAATCAAGTGCAAAATGTAAGAAGTTGATTTGTACATGCGTAATATTGTTGGTTTTGGGCTTCTGTTGTTGTTGAAAACCAGTCTGCATTCATTGCTTCTGGTGGCAGTAAAGGCAAAGGGGATGAAATGAGGCAGATAGGCAGCTCCTTTGTGAAGTGCAGGGGAGGGATGATGTCCCTGCTGGGGCACAACAGGCCACGGGAAGCTCACAAGCCATTCCTGCAGCAGTGTATCTGCAGCTGCCCTCCGTAGGAAATGAAGTGCAATGTTTGTATCCTTTTTAATATCACAGCCCCTCCACAACCAAACTGCACGTGGTAATTAAAGCGGACGATTAATAAATGATGAGCACGGGATGACCGGGGCCAGCGCTTCACCGTAAAGAACAAGAAGCACCAAAGGTGCTGAGAAAAACAAGCAGTAACAGGCAGAGCCCAGGCAAGCTTTCCCACAAAGCTCTGCCAATTCGCCTCGCTCCTGATTTACAGCACTCCCGCAGCTCCCCTCTGAGCTTCGTCTGCTCCAGAAACTGTCAGCGGTGTGAAACAGCTTTAGGAGCCTCTGCAGGTGGACTCCTCTCCACCCAGGGCTGCGCTGAAGCCTGACACGTCTCCAGGCTGCAGCATGAAAGGCAGAGCCGGTGGAAGCCAGCACATCTTGCAGGAAATGATCCTGCTCTCCGCTTTGCCGTTAGCTTCCCGAGCGGGTCTGGGTGAGCTTTGTCATCTCACTGCCTAAATCCCTCCTCTATAGTCCGGGGACAGTAAGAGCAAGATTACCTACCTGTCGCATAGCGGGGGCTGTGCTGGTTAATCACTGGATGCTTGTAGAGCAGGGGCAGCAGAGAGGATGCTCCAGGAGAGCTAAACGTTAGAAGGAAGCCAGGGAAGATTGCTGCACTTACCCTCCCTCACGGCGATATTTTATCTACATTTTATTTTGAGCCACATTCTCCAAAAGCTGAAAATACTTAGTGTCTGCTTAAAAGAAATATTTCAAAGAACACATGCTGGTTTGGGTTGTTTCCCACTGTGCATAGCACCTGCACACAACTGACACTGGTGAGTTCTTTGCTTTAATAGAAAAGGTAAAATGAAGTGTTACTTCTCTTTAGGCTCTGTTAAAGGGAACACTATTAAAAATACTTGTTCCCTAGCCAACATTTCCCCCCTTTTTTTTTCTACAGTCGTGTCTGTCTTGGTGCACATCTGTGCCTGAATGTGTTCCTCTTGTCTTTGTGTCCTGACACACATCCCCCACCAGAGCCAGGAAAGGTTTATGAGACCTGTGCCACTTCATTTTGGGAGGGGGAGGAAGGTTTTCATACACGACGGGGCCCCTTTCAGTTGTCATCACGTAGTGAGTCCCCGAGGGCAAGGATGGCTGCGGTGCAGGCAGGGGGGTAAATCAAGGCTGATGAGTCCTAAAGTAACTGTACAGGTCTAGAGGTGATAAACACCTTTTATCACACAGCTTGCTGCACCGTGCAGGGTGGAAAGCAGAGTGGTAGCAGCTGCTGCAGCAGCGTTTTCCACAATGCCTCTGTATTGGGGTGGCAGCAGGGGAGCAGTTTTCGGAAGGGAGCGTGCGTTGCTCAAGACAGGGGAGAGCAGGAAGGCAAGGCAGGCGTGCCTCGCTGGAGCTGCCACCTGGGGCTCAGAGCTGCCAGCTACAGCGGGGTGCTGCACACACCATCCTGCTTCAGGGACAGGATCAGCTGAGGAATTTTTCTTCAACCATAAAGATCAAGAGGGACTGCTCTGTATTACTGACTTGGGACATAGCTCACCAATCCAAGCCAAATGCACACAGCAACCCTTATAGGTATAGACCCTTGGGGGATGATATTAGCAGCAAAACAGAGGGGACAAAACCAGGCTGTTTTCTGTCTTGGACACTAAGGGCATCAGATGGGCCATCATCTTGGAGAGGTATGGTGAGGGGAAGTAGGTGCTACACATAGCTATTAAAAAGGATCCATTCTCACTGCCTGCAGAAGAGCAGACAGGATGTTCTGTCCTACAGTTGATGGAAGTCAAGGAATGATTGTATCAGACAGATAATGTCCATGCTGGAGACTCTGTGTGGAAATGGTGTCTATGGATGCTGGCTTGCTGCTAATTCCCTACCGCTGACTGGCATGAGTTCTGTGGAGAAAGTATGGAGCAAAGTTCAGGAGTGAGTCTCCTTGGGATGATAAGCTCTACTCCTTATCCAGTGGGAGGAAGACTTGTTAGGACCCAGCCATGTTGGAGCTTGTGGCATAGTACTGAGAAAAGCCCCAGTTTCTTCTTGGTGCTGGAGATCTGGCACCTGCGGGAAGGGCGAAGCAGTGTCTGTTGGGTGCTACTGCAGATGCAGACTCAATGGGGTGTCCTAGTCCCCGTCAAGGTAGGGCTGATGCACCCGCCCTGGGGACAGATATCTTACTGACATCTCCATGAGAAGTGTCACCACACATCTCATGTTGAGCTCCATCTCAATAAATGGTGTTTCCCACAGGCACAGTCAGCCTGCTGACCTCCCATCAAAGGACCTCCCAGAAAACATCCGCAAAGATTGCCTTCTCCCACTCATAAAAAGATGTTTTCTTTGTTAACTCTGGATGTAGGTCAGCTTTCTTTCAACCTTGGACATCACTTCTCCAACACCTCAGTCACCTGGGCAGCAGTCACTGTGTATATATGGCCTTTTGAAAAGCATCAGTGTTCTGAGTGCACTGCTCCTATGTGGAAAGAAGGGTAGAGTTCTCCTCCTGGATCCGTGTCATCCTACCAGGATATAGGCCTGGGGTCACCGGACACTGCTATGAACAAGAGGTTTGTGCCTACTGCCTGAGCCACAGGTTTTGGACTAAAACATGATACCCACAAGCACACTGGTGAGTTCACTCAGAGAGGTGTGCAGAGGAGGACTGGGGACAGGTGCCAGAAGAGGTGTAGTACAGCCTTTCCACCAGCAACCCATCTGAGGTGGAAGATGAACCCTGATTCCATCCTGCTCAGGCTTCTTGTAGTCACTTGTTGAAGGCACAGTATTTATGCAGTTTCCAGAAGCATCATCAAAGTACAGCAGATAATTAAATTCCAGGCAGTTCAGAAGCTGAGCTGGGCTCCCCAAGTATCCAGATGTGAGGCAGATATTCCCCACTTTCTCCTCATGACGGATCTCCCTTCCCTCCCTCCTTCACGTCTCCCCCACTGCCTGGTGGGACCCCTTGGCACTGAGGCAAGTTGCACACCTTGGAGGCAGCAGCGCTCAGCCTGGTTTGGAACGGTGAACAAAGCCTGCCAAGTTGTAAACTGCCCACAGATGAGCTGCAAAAGAGACTGCACCCCCCAGCACACTCCGAGCAGTGCTCAGCAGTCCGGACGAGGCACAATGAGGTGTTTGAAAGCACCACTGGCAATGTAGCGTTGTGGTCCAGACCTAGTTTTCCTTATTTGTCTACTAAAAGGGAGATAGAAGAGGGAGGAGTGAGACCACCTGGCTGCATCTGAGTTGGGCTGTATCCATCTGGCGAGGCTGGAGGTGTGCAACGTGCTTGGGATTTGAAAGGCCAGGAGAAGGCAGCGATAGCAGTGGGAATGATCTGGATATGGTCAAGTGCTTTAGTTCATGGAACAAAGGATGCTTCTAACCTGTCAGGGCTGTGAATTAGCCCCTCCTGTCTTTAGGGTGTTTCTATATTCCCTTTGAAATACCAGGGCCGTAAACAACCATCCAAACACCTACACACGGAGGAGGCAGGGTTCCTGGTCAGACCCCCCTGGCTTTGCTCAGCACTTTATAAAGAAGGTATTAGAACCTGGCAAGGGTAGAAAATCAGGGAAATTGCTGAAAGCTTGGGAATGGATTCTTTCCAGTGAAGGACCCGCAGAGATGGGTTGTCCAGTATGCTAGTGCAGGAAAGGGACCACGTCGCCCACTGTGACAGAAGGCTGGTCAGTGGCCTTGGAGAGGCGGGGAGTCCTCTCTTCAGAACTGAGAAACATTAGAGCAACATTAGAGAAACATTAGGGTCTGAGAACTAGAGGCATATTAAAATGAGAAGCAGAGACACAGATGTGCAGCAGAAGGGATGACTAGTTGCTCTGTCAAACAAACAGTGCAAAGGGGCATTCCTTCTCCTAGTGTCCTTCAGGTAAATCAGATGTACTTCTGAAATGCATTTTAAATCACACAAAGGGTGCTGGAACCCATGTGCTAGCAAAGTTTGAAGGCTTGTGATGTACAGCAGCCAAACTAGACATTCTTGCAACCTTAACAGATACAAAAATAAAAATATTAAGTATTGCAACTCTCTCAAAGCCGAGGTACATGAGAAACTTAAAACACATCTGTCAGTCTAAGACAATGTCTCACCTGATATTGTTTCTTTAAAGCATGTGTGAAATAATTTTGTATCGTTTCTGTTGAAGGGTATTTCAGTGACGGATAAACTCAGACATGTTATCTAAGAGGTGCAGCAAGGTAGAAAAATCTACAGACTGTTGCCACTGTCCAGCTGGCACAAGATAATGTGCTTATTCACCGTGCCCTTGGCAGCAATGGCTTGGTTGTGTTTCCCAGACATCTGTGGAAGGGTTCAGTCCAGTTGCCTGGGCTGGCAGAGCAAGGAGGCTGGCAGAAGAAACCCGCTGATGGTGCCATCGCCTCCTCTCTGCAAGCCCAAGGGCATGTTTGACCAGACCGAACAGCTTTGTGCCAGGACACATGCCCCAGGTTCAGGCCAGGTACCACGTGCCACGTACCTCAGCTGCGATCCCCTCAGGTACCAGCTAGTTTTCAAAATTGCCACCATGAGGTGAAAACCTGCCCCACTAAAACTGCTCCACTGGGCTCCAGAGAAGCCAAGAACAGGTGTCTCCTGCCAAGCAAGGACATGGATCCACAGGACCCGGTGTCTGCGTGTAAATAAAACACAAAACGCACGTAGAAAGCACCTATCACCATAACTAGTGAGGGATTTTATCTCCTGTAGCTCCGACGGAGAATGTTGCTCAGCGGTGAGCAGATGTGTATTAATGGCTGGATTTAAGATAGCTCAGCTCAGACAGATCACAAATGTATTTTGGCGACCTGAGCCACAAAGTAATACTTATGACAGAACGTGCACTAGAATGCTAATATTTCAATGGGGATTTAGAAAGAGATGAGATTTACTAGTTGAGAATGAGAAAGAAGATTTGATATTCAAATGTACAGGGACTTAAACATTTGCATGAGGAGACAGGAGGAACAATGTGAAAGGCTTCCAAAGTTCAAAACAAAAGAATTCCGAAGTCAGCTCTTCTTATCAGGGTACACTGAAGTGAGTGATGTACCCTCACGCGATTACAGTGGCTCGTCTGTCTGTGCAGGAACTCAGGCTGCTGCACATTTGTGTAGACTTGCAGTCAGTCGCAGCTTTTGCTGGTAGCAAAATCTTTGGTTGTTCTCAATAACCTCCTAGGCATTCGTATGAACAGCTCTGTGGCTGCAGGGGAGTTACCTTCGCTGAATTAAGTAGCACTGAGGTTACCAGTCCCAACTAGGTTGAAGTCCGTATGGGTTACTCGGCATCAGTAAAGTATCTGATCAGTAGCTGAACAGGAAAAATCTTGTGCAGAATGCAAGTAGTGTCATTTTTTGAAGAGATGAAGGAGGGCCGAGTCAGGATGAAGTCCAGCCACAGAGCTGTAGGGCTAAGTTAGGCTTAGAATACTTTATACCAGCAGAACTATGCAAATGGTAACGGGTTTTTTTGGTGTGTTAATGGTTAGTAGCATGTAAAAGGAATTAACATGCTTTAAGATAGTTCCCCTTAAGAAACAGTGATACAGACCTCACAAAAAAGAGCAACTTTTTTCTGTGTACTTTGAATTGGCTTTAACAAGCCTGAGAAAGTGATGCAAAAATATATTATTCAAAGCCTTGTCTGAGATTTCTGCTTCTTGTTGTTATAAGCACACACTTCTGTCTGTGTTGCCAGCAGATATTGTATGGAGAGGATTGACTAGCGAGAGCTTTCATGGAAATAATGAATGTTGCTGTGCCTGCAGCTGCCCAAAAGAATTAGTATGTGTGTTAGGGCCTGGAAACATTCCCCCTAAATTTAGGCAAGAAACAGGAGGTTTCTCAGTTAAGAGTTCAGCTTCACTAGTTGACCTCAGTTCCCAGTGAAGAGATGGGTTATTCTAGAAAGCAGATCACCTGAAATCTGAATAGGTCTGAGCACTTGAGTCTTTCTGCTATGTGTGAGCAGGCTGTGGTCCTCCAGCTGCCTGGGAACTGGCTGAAACACTCGTCTCCTCTCTGCGTGCGGGGAAGTGTCCTGTGGCCATAAGTTAGGTACCACCAGAGTTTCTAACTGCAGGAGCTTAGCTCAATACTCAACGTGAGGCAGAGCAACGCTTCAGTGGACCTTACTATGAGAGCTATCCCCCTGCAGATCAGAGCATCTTCCCACTCATTCTGACTTCATTCACCTCATTACAGTTCTGGGTTTTGCATCTTACTGCTGCAGTAAAACCACCCATGGGCAGGTGGGGTGCCAAGACACATTCATGGGTCTTGACTATCAAATCAATTTAATTACAGAATAACATGTAGGAGATTCTAAGCACAGAAAATCTGCAAAAGATTATTAGAAGCAAACTTCATCTAAGAAGCTGCTCAGAATGAGCATTAGAGTTTACAGTGGCAAGGTGAGCAGGCAAGAGGTCCTCAAGTGCAGCAGAAGAGGAATTCCACTCTATACAAATACCCTCCCAGGAGCTTGTAAAAGAATAGAAGCCCTTGAGCTTGGCAGAGTTTGAAGGAGTAGGCTTTGGCTATCTCTCACCCTTGAGTTTTGAAAGAAGCAAGAGTGAAAACGAGTGATGCTTCTACTGATCAACATAGGTAGGTATTCAGACCTGCAGGGACCAGGAAATGCAGGCACAGCATGTGTCACGAAGAAGAGGCAGCAATGAGCCAGCATGTTCTGCACGGGTGGTCAGGATACTGCTGTATACACTGTAAAAGGATTCAGTAAGGGAACAAAATGAAAAGCGTAACTTTATTAGAGATCGCAAACAGGATTTTATGAGGTATTGGTCATACTTAGTTGAGTGACTGATTATTTTTCAAAGATATAGTTGCCACAGTAACTATGGAAAGGCAGAGAGGTTTTACAGCTGAATTTTCAAAGACACTCAGTAAGGTTATTTCTCAGATTATTGATGAGTGTTTTGAAAACGGCCTGCTCAAAAGAAAACTGAGTCAGAATGTTAAGATTTAAAGAAAAAAAAATCATTTACTGGCTATTTTTTTGGGGTATTTACAGCTTCTCAGAGTTCAGAAACACAGTTATTTTCACATTTTCAACTTGTTCGTATCCTTTCTGCATCCTGTGCAGGCACAGATATTCACACAACTAACATCAACAGAAAAAAGGGAAGAGTTTCAGAAGCGTCATAGTCAGGACACATCTCAACTCCGGGTTTTGCTGCTGTGCTGAGATGTATCTTCTCAAATTTCACACCTCCTGGTGCCCCCCTTGCCTGTGAGGTGTGAACACTAGCTAATTAGTCATTGACTTCACTCTGTGGTGAAAGAATTCCCCCAGTAGGAAGCAGAGGTCAAAGCAAGAAGTTACATTGAGCAGTGCCCAAGTGAGATGGTCTTTGGTGCAGGCTTTGGCCCCGCCATGAGAGACGGTACAGATGTGGCTTATGAACCTCTGGTCCACTCCTGTACTGGCTTTGCCTGAGCTGGAGTTCATTTCCCCAGAGCAGCCCTCCCAGCACCCTGCTTTGCACTGGGAGCTGGAAAGGTGCCCATCACCCTGGGTTGTGGCTGCTGCTGGGCAGGGCTGGCACTGCACCGAGGCTGCTCTGCCAGCGTTCCCCCTGCAGTGGGGTGGGGGGACAAGACCCTGGGAGGGGACACAGTGGGACAGCCCAAAGGGGTATTCCATACCCTATGGCATCAGCCAGACATCACCTGCTGATGGGCAGCAGAGAATAAATCCTCGTTTTCTTTTGCTTCCGCATGCAGCCGTGCTTTGCTTGTCATCAAACTGCCTTTGTCTTAACCCATGAGTTTCATCTTATTTTCTTCTGCCTGGTCCAGCTGAGAGGAGAAGGGTGTGGAGTGACGGAGCAGCTTGGTGAGCACCTGGCCTCCAGCCAAGGTCAAACCACCGTAACTCCTTCCTATGAAATTTCGAGTTAAAAGAACATGGCAGTATTGCAGAAATAATAGGAAATTTTAGTATCTTATTCTTCGTAACTTAAGTAGATAATTTAACTTTGTGCTAAGTGGTCACTTAAAGAAAATTGTCACTATGAGAATGAAAAAATGAATCAAGACTATGGAATTTAATAACAGTCACTTTTCCTTTTGTTTTGAAATTTGCCTCGAATGGTAGCTGCTTTCCAAAGTACTTGCAGAAAGTTTCCTTCCTGTAATTTACATTATATCTGGTTTTCTAGACTACAGATTTTTAATGTCCAGTTCTTTAATGATTCCCCACCTGACTGATATTATATAATGTTGGCTAGCAGAAACCAGCAGATCAGCCTTTTTGGTTTTATTAGACTTTCTCTGTCAAGTGAAGATGAAAACCTTATGAAAGACCGTTGAGTGGTAAAAGGCAGGAAAAACTAAAAGGGAAAATATAATCCCTCTTCCCTAAAATTCTAAGAGCATTTGGAAAATATTAGGAAGTATAAAATTTGGAAATATTTTATAATGCTCCAGACCATGTGAAATAGGTGGATTTGGAACTGGTAAAAACTCATGTAGCTCTGTTTAAATTAATCCAAATTTTGAGCCATATGATGGTCTGGCCCAGAGGTAATATCTTCTAAATAATTTTTTCTTATTTTCATCTATGCTGATGAAGTCACAGCTCTGTGCCTAAGTATCATTTTGACGTCTAAGTTTTGAAAAGAATCCTTCACTTCATGGGAGAACACATTCCTTGTTACATTAGCCCTCCAGGTTCTTGTAAAGTATTACACTTTGCATTTCGAATTGAAGGATGGATTTGGACGTTAACTTCTTGTTTGTCGTTTGACAATCTGCACCAGTCTGTTACGCTGATCTGACAGAGTATCAAAATGATGAGCAATAATTTTATAGGCAGGATGGACTGTAAATTTTATTTAAAGAACTGCTTCCAGGGAGATACCCCTGGCTGGGAATTTCCTCACTGTCAGTGCTGGGCTGCTTTCCAGCCTTCTGGGAGCCAGCTCTGTCTGATGGGAGGAGAAAGCACAAACCATCTGGCAAGGCAGCTTTTCTAGCAGAAGAGGAGATTTGAACTGAGTTACCTTGGGGGTTAATGGGGGTACTGTCACTGGATGACCCTGGCCCTCTCACATCTATGCCACGTTCGAGAAATGAACCCTGGGGTAACGTTTTTGCTCTATATGATTTGCACACCACACTGGTATGCTGTGAAGAAAACAAGCTTCATTTCAGATTTTCCTCTAGCTGTTTGGTTAAGGTATTGTAAGGTTTTCCCATTTCCACCTACATTGCACAACCGTAGTAGAAATGCAGTCCTTCCTCACCGGCCCCCACCAGCTCATGTCAGTCACCCCACTGCTTGCTGTTCTTCCATTTGCTGTGGTAAGTCCACCTGTCCTGACTGTATTTACCAGAAGCCTGACTGTCCTTTCTCTTCAACCTTGTCAGAAATTACTGAGTTTAGATAAGTGCAAAAATCCAGGAGGATTGGATTTGAGGGAATGTAATAAGGTCACAGACTGAAGTAGAGAGACATTTATGTACAGAATAAAGGCTCCGAGGTGAAGAGTCAAGCAGTGCATCAGGCTGCCAGTGAGGATGTGCAGTCTCCATCCTGGAAGGGTTTTTAGACCTGACTGCAGTGAAGTCCTGAGCAACCTGGTCTGAATTTGGTGTTGACCTTGTTTTGCACAGGAGGTTGGGTGATGTCTTGTGAAACCAAGGACCCTTCCCACTTGAATTATTCTGTAATTGCAGGAGAATCTCTTGCAACTCTGTGAGAAATAATCAATAAAATTTACATTGTGCTCCTCAAAAGAGATATTTCAACACAAACAGCCCTGAGGGCACTGTGCCTGGGTGGTGTGTATACAATTTTAGCTAAAATTATGATGACTTCAAGAGTCTTCACCAAGTTTCATATACGCGCCAGGAATCTAACAATCCTGCTCTAAAAAGATGTCTTGCGTTTATGTGTGTTTTCTTTAGGTGCTATCTATTAGTTAATATTAAAAGGATAGCTGAGAAGACTGAACACACATTTCCACATCACCAGCTATACATTTTACACCCATTATTTCTCACGGGCATTTATGTTAAGTATAGCAGAAGTTTGCCAATGTTTTTACAATATTCTTATTCACATAACCAGGTAATGTAGTTAGGCTTCATCTCCACTACACAATTGAAAAGAGGTAGGAATTTTATCTTTGGCTTCTGAGGACGTTAATTACTTGACTCTAACCAGGGACTATGTGCTGGAAGAGGGCACCATTTGACAACACAGGTTCAGAATGTTGTGCAGATAGTGCTAACAACATGCAGAACGCGAGAAGGAGAGTAGTAAGAGCAAGGGCAGTAGTACAAAATGCATAGTCATTTATTCAACATTAAATAATCTGTGAAAACTGGGAGCTCATTAAATGGGACAGACAGGATGGTGTCCTCAGACAACAGTGATGTATTAGTTTCAGAATAATTATGGTTGTTGTGGTTTAGACCCAGCTGGAACCTGAGCTCCTTGCTCACACTTCCCCTCTCACCCCAGTGGGATGGGAAGGAGAATTGGGAGAAAAAGGCAAAACCATGTGGGTCAAGATAAGGAGAATTTAATAGAACAGCGCAAGGGGATGAGAAACAACAGTACTAAAAATAATAGCAATGGAACAGTAGATAAAGCCAGGGATAACAGAATATACCTATCACCAAGACATGCACCTACTGCCCTGCACCAGAGACCTGTGCCCTGCCTCGCCAGCAGGCTATTGAATATGCCATTGGCTGGTTGGGTTGTCTGTCCTGGTCGTGGCCCCTCCCAGCTTCTGGTGAAAATTAACTCCATCCAAGCCAAACCCAGGACACCGTGTACTAAGGCAATAACACCATTGAAAAGGTAAAGGTGAGGCATTTACAGGAAAGGTGTGAAATGCAGCTATTCTGCACGGGTGTCTGGCAAGTCTTCATTTGAGATGACGAACACTGCTCAAGTCCTCTATGCTCGGGGGTGGTGAGTTAAGACAAAAGCAGGGTCAGAGGAGGCCTGCTAATAGGACAAAAGCAGACACCACAAGAGAAGACTCAGAGCATGTTTCAGTCCAGACAAAAAAAAACCACCCAAAAAATCCTGAGAGAGGGTGGAAAATTGTTTACAGAGGGCCATAGGGTAGAAGGGGGAAAATCTCATTTAAGTAATGGTCTGTGCCATTTTGAGAATGGGTGGCTATAAATTGGTTCCAAATGAACATAGAAAGAATTTGTAAATGTATATAGACAGGCTGTTTGTACCCGTGAAGTTGGGAAAGTCCTGTAAGATGTCTTGCACAGGAGCTGGGCTGGCGGCTGCGCTGCTCCAGTGGATATGAATATGTTCATGGTGGGGTCCTAGTGAGAAACCAACTCAATGGCTCTGGAGCCTTATGTTTCCATTTTCTCCAAGGTAAAAATATCCCTTAGCTAATATACTACCATGTAACTATAAAAACTGAGATCTTAGTATGTTTGAATTGTGCAGTATGTTGTCGAAGTAAAGCTGCTGCTAGGGCACCTCATCTACCTCATCCCTAGGATAAATTTCTTGTGGCTGTGGGGCTGAACTCTGGCTGTTGCTGCGTGTGGTCTGGCACCTCAGAGGCGGCAAAAAGCTGAGAAGTAATTTCTCATTAAGGTAGATATGCTGGTACATCAAGCCCCTCGATCCCTACGACTGAAAAAAACACCTCAGCACATGGGATGCCACTGGGACAAAAGAGACTCATGCGGGCTCAGCACTGCAAAAGCTCTGAAGTACCCAAAAAGCAGCAAGTGGCACAGACAAGGCTTATATACAACAAACCCTCGTTTAACACCTTGGAGTAATTGCAGAAGCCAATGGCATTAAGATGATGCATGCTCTGTTTTGTTTCTCTTTGCTTTGGACCTTTACTGTCCACTGATCCTGTCCACTGAAGATAACCTGAGAACAGCTTGTGTTTATTCCTGTTGACACCACTATATTTTAATTCCTATCTGTGCAGCTTTAACATAATTTCTAGTATTTGCCATGTTAGGAGGGGTGGTGACCTCACATACTGATGAGAAAGAACGTTTGAGAAATACAAGTTGTTTTCAGTCCTGTATAGGGCTGTCGTGACCACAGGAAAGAGGACATAGTAATGCAGTCCTTTGGACATGAGAAAAGACCAGGACATAAATCTTCAGTTGTTACTGCATAAGGATTTAGTTAACCTTAATTTGTACTATATGGTGGTTGTTGTTTAGACCCAGCTGGGACACGAGCACCATGTGGCCACTCACTCCTGCCCCCACTCTCCCCAGTGACATGGGAAGGAGAAGCAGGAGAAAAAAGGAAAACCCTGTGGGTCGAGTTAAGGAGAATTTAACAGGACAAGTAACAACAATTATAACAATAATACGAACAAAGCAAGTGATATAGAACAAAATGTCCATCTTCAACAGCCTGGACTGCAGGGCCCATGCCAGAACTCCATCCTGACCACCCTGCACCAGAGCCTGTGCCCTGCTCAGCCCCCCACCCCGTAGTCCTGTACAGCAGGCATGACGTTGAATACCCTGTTGGCTGGTTGGGCAGTGTCTATCCCAGCTGTGGTGAATATTAAGCCTATCCTAGCCAAACCCAGGACAAGAGTTCAGGGCATGCCACTGTTCATGAAATATCCCATTGTAAATGTTTCAGACAGGGCTTGTGCTCTGTGCCAGTGTAAATCTGTAGTCAATATATTGATTTGGGTCGATTTGCTTATTCCAGAGTGATAGAGCAATACTTGGGATGACCTCAGGTGTCTACACAGAGAATTATAACATCAGAAGTCTGAGTAAACTGTGACACCTCTCAGTAATTCTGAGATGGCCTAAAAGAACTAGAACTACTGTTTTCAGAATGACGAGTGGGGTTTGATAAAACCAGTTGAGATGATGCCGAATGTTGCAAATCCATCTAGATAACACATCTGGCTGTTTTGTATTTTACCCATCTGATTTCTCCCCCCCCCCCCCCCACCTTCCTGCTTTTACCCATAGCCATTATATATCCCCTCACAAGTCAACTCTGAGTTTGGTCTTATTTATGTTTTACTTGTAACAGCTCAACTCTTGACTCCATGGTGAGATATGGCCATTCACACATTATGCAGCAGATCTATAGACCTGGTGAAGTCCCAGCGGTATCTTGATAGCTGAAGAAGGAAAAGGAATTTTAACATGTGCTTTCTCAGACAGCAGATCTTTTAAGTTACCCAGACACAGCTCCCCTTTGATTCAACAGGGTAACAATTTTGCCTGCTCAATTTGATAAGAAGAATCTTCTGCAACACTCAGGATTTTATCAGCTTTTTTTCCTTGCAGCTGTAGTATCCCATTTTATCTGTCAAGAGCCAGCTTGGCACAGTGACATTCCTAGAAAGTTGAAGGCAAAGGAAAGTCTGAAAGGCAGCACTCAAGAATCACAGTTCTACCACAGAAACAGGACAAGAATTCAAGGTTGTGTGTGACTTGAAGGATGAGCCTGTGGATTTGGAAATAGAAGAGCATCCTTAGCTGAGTGTGTACTGTGCTGTAAACTTTCAGACCTCTGAAGAAACTGAAGGTTTTGATGATCTGGAAAGATATACTAACTTATCAGCTGGGACAGGGACAACATATCCAGGCTTGGTTAGAAGATTTAGTTAGCTTGGAGTGTACAGATCTTTTATTTTCACTAGCTGTTCCTTACTACCAGAGTCACAAACCCTGCTGCATATATATGCAGTCGAAAGGTGACTTTCAAAGCCTGATGGCACACACACTGGGTTGGTTTCTAACTGTGATGCTGTTTCATGTTGCCCCTCACAGGCCACTCATCATTACACGTTGAAAACACGAGGCTTTGTCAATGAAAATAGTTTATCAACATCCTGAAAGTTGACTATTAAAGAGATGATTTTTTTTTTTTCCCACAGGAAATATGCTTCTCATGGGCAGCAGTTCTTCTAAGCTGCGCACAAAATGCTCAACGGCTGCATGAAAAGGAATACTCAGTCCTTCAAAATGAAAAGAACCACCCAACTCGTTCCTTCATCCAGGTACTTGTTATCTGCATCATCCCAGGATGCTGACTGCTGCTCTGTGAAACCTGGGAATGCTTCCTGCCATAAAATTACAACCCAAACAAAATGCGTAAGGCTGGAAGTGGCCTATGGAAAAAAAAAAAAAAAAAAAAGGATATTCTGAATATTTATGTAAGTTCCTTTCTTCCTTTTTCTTAAATTCAGCTCTTTCAAACATCTTATACTGAGTATTTTCGGAGAACTGCTCTGAATAGCACAAGGCGCTGTTAGAGTAAGACAGATCAGGCTTTGCGTTTTATCCTCACCAAGCTTGCTTTTCCCATGAACATCACGGCTGAGAGGAATGTGGCTTTCTCCCAAAGCCACGTCCATCTTCAGGCCTGTGCTTTACTAACGCAGACAGCTGCAACCAGCCCCACCATTCACCTTTGTGCCTGCGCTCAGGGATGAACCTTCAGGACTATTGCTCTTCTCAGGCAGGATCTTTCTTTGGGCAGCAGCTTCCAACTGCTTCTGTCCTCACTACGTAAAGAGACACTTAATTGCTGCTTGCATTTAACCCAAGCAAAAACTAATTAGCATGCCTGGAATTGATCCATAAAATGAAATCTTATGTTTAACAGCTGCCATTAGCTGTTTCCAGCATAGCAGTGGGGTAGGTTAGGCAAGGTCTGGTGAGGGAGCAACCATGTAACAGGGAAAGAAGAAGTGTCCCGAAGTGCCCCTGGGTTCTATATGAATTAATTTATGGGTTATGCATTTTTAAAAAAGCTTTGTGCTGCTGGCAGCTCAGACCATTGCGTTTTTTGACAGAAAACAAACAAAAACGTGTCCAGGAAAATTTCCATTTTTTTCCCAAAGAATACGTTGGTTTGGACCCCTCAGTAAGATGCACTGGGAATGGTAATGCTGGGCTCTGGAGCAGTTGAACAAGGCTGGCAGCCTGGAAGGCCCCAGTCTGCAGCAGGATGGGCTTGCAGTGCTGCCAGGGTGTCTCTGGCTTGGATGAGAGGCACAGGTCTGGGTGTCTGGAATAACGGTGGTGTGCTTCCCAGGACAAGGCTGCAAGGGGACTTTCCAGCCCGGGGAACCAGGCACTGTCTGAAGGAGGGCACTGTGGGGAGACATCCGCTCCTGCACCCCTCCACACACACATCTGGCTTCAGGGAGCCAGGAACAGATGTGGAGGGGGGAAAGTGGTTTTTTAATCTGAGATCAGCTCTGATGCATAAGAAGGAAAGTTCAGTGTTTCGTACCACTTCTGGACTAGTGCGACCAGAAGGATTTCTAATGGGGCAAAACTTTCCTAGAGTTTTCCCTTTTTCCCCCTCAGGCCCTCATAGTAAAGAAGAGGCAATGAGAACCAACGGGGTTCTGAGAAACAGGCTCACGATCTCAGGGAGGAAAATGGCACGTTGGTACCAGTCTCTGGGCTTTACTGCTTTGCTCCACACTGCAGAGCAGACAGCCTGCAGGTCCCATGCCCCGGGAGTCCTCCCACCTTGAAGCACAGCAGCACTGAGGTCCCTTGGCTTTCAGGAGCGCAGTGTTGAGCCAGAGCTCTCCTGAGCAGCAGCCTGCTCTGCCAGCGCGGGCAGGACCAGGAGCGGCCGTGCTGGTGGTCCGAGGCGGGAGAGGGCAGAGGGATGAGCAGACACCACTGTGCAGAGGGGTGGGAGAAGGGCCTCCGGCACTGGGGTGGGGCAGGGCACAGGCTCACGCACCAGTTTCTGCTTCTGGAGAGGTTACCCAGCTCAGCGGTGCCCCGGTAGCAGCCCGTCCGCACCTTTCCAGTGCCCAGCCGCTGCCATGTAATTCAAGTTATCTTCGCTCGCACTCAGAGAGCTCTTGTAAGCAGGCACCTCCCCTTCCCTTTGCCCTGGGTGAGCAATGTGTCTGTCGGCAGCTCCTGCCACTCAGCTGATGTGTGGTCCTGACTTGCTAATCTCTGACTTCTGGGCAACCTCAACCATCTCAGTGAGACGAGGTTCGTTCTGCTCCAGGAGCTGCGCAGCACACGCACAGACTTCACTACAAGCACTTCCATTAACTTATACCTACAGATATGCATACACATTTATTTATTTGCTGTATTTATACGGTGTATCTGTGTTTAGGTACGGTCACACAGAAACACATGCTCGCTTTGTGTATTTATATATGTGTATGTTGTCTTCTGTGTTTATCGGTGTGTATGTATGGTGCATGAGTCTAAATAGACACGTACACCTGGACAGCACATGAACGAGGTGTTCAAGTTTAGAGTATCTGGACTCAGAGCAGTCGTGTTGAGTTAGATGAGGATTTACATTTATCAACAGTTCTTGACTACTCCTTTGCCATAGGAACGAGAGCAGTGTTTGGCTAGAAGGACGAGGGTTAACCAGACTGACAGCTCCTCGGAGAAAATCTCATGCCAAGGAAAGTCAAAAAGGGGTGGAGGGATGGAGGGAATGGCTAAAGTATCTAAAAGGAAATCAGTAATTTTGAAACGCCAGAGCTGGAAGCAATTAGCAGCTGGCTGGCAACTCGCAAGAATCAATAAAAGGATGTGATTTCTAATAACTCAAAAATAAAATCTGCTGATAAGTTAAGAAGGAGCTATAGGGTTAAAAAGAGGTGAATAGGAAACTAAATCTGTTAACAATTATTGTCAGTGCCAGCAGTGCCTTGGAAGAGTCACGTTTGTTCTACCACCTCCACCCGGCCAATTATAACAATCTGTATTCACCGGGCTCTCATGACAGGAGCACCACCAGTTCCACCAGTGCTAAGGAGCTGCTGGCATTTGTTTTGCTTTTAATTTATCACTCAGCTGGTTCGAATCACATAAAGCTAAAACTTGGCTTACAAGTTGTCAGTTCCAATGCTAATCTTTTGTGCTTACTGCATATGTGCCTGTGTGATATGTATATTTTCTGAACTGTAAAACTGCCATGGAAATTTCCCAGTCTGGGCATGAAATCTCCTCTCTGGCCCTTTACTGTAAAGATTGGTCATGTTAAAGCTATTGACATATGTTTACTCCCCAAACAGGAGCCTGCCAGATGATGCAAACTAGCTGGGCGTAGTTCACCATCCCTTTACACAAGTTGAACAGGGTAACGTGGAGTGCTAGATCAGATTGTATGTGTGCAGGGTAATCCTATGCAAAGTGATGATATCCGTGTGATTTCTGTAATTTCTCTAACCAGGTGATAAGCAGCACAGACATGATAAATTGCATTTATTTTTTACCTTTTGACCTCCTCACTTGTTCTCTGCCCACTAATCCATTTCTGCTGGGAGCACTTCTGGCATTACGAACTTCTGAGCAGCGCTCAAACAGCCAATTCTCAAAAAAAAAAAACAATAGCCCTGTCACAGATGGTTTCTTTCTTTCTTTTGTAAACACGGAGTTTCCCTTTTTATCCTCCTCCCCCGAATTACACTAGTCCGGAACAGAGACCAGTGACAGGTTACAGGATGTTGTAGCTGGGGGCTGGGTCACCAGCAGAGCAGAACATACCCTTCTGAGGTCCTTGGTTTGGGGGTACAGTTATTCTGGTATAAATGGTAAATACCTTGTGAAGTGCTTTCTCCAGAACGTGGCAGAAACAAGATATACGATGGCTCGCTCCAGCACAAATATTATGTTACAAAAATCACTTATGCCTTCTGAGCTTCAGAAGAATTTTGCTGCTTTTGGCCCCAATCCTGTAATATGCTCTGTAAGAGCAAGAAGTCCTTCCTCACAGACTGACTGAACGACTGAAACTCTGGATTGCAGTTGAAAGCGTTCAGCTGCTTCTCAGCACTGATGAGTTGCTTTCCTTTTCCCTCTGACTTAACGGAGCGAGTCCCATTGTAACTGTTACACCGGGAGCGCGCAGAGATAACGTGCCATTCTGGGGTGCCCAGACCTTCCCCAGGCCGGCCGAAGACTCCACCCGGCAGAAGAAGGAGGTGAGCGTGCAGGTGCCAGGCTGCAGGGGATGCCCCAGCCCGGCGCTGCTGCCAGCGGGCACCCGTGGGGCCGCCTGCGTGCGCTGGGAGCGGGGATGCGATCCGGAGCGGCTGGGAGGAGAGGGTGGCAGCCTGCGAGCTCGCGTTGAAAGGCTGAGGAGCGTCAAGGAGGCTGAAGCAGAGACAGGCTGGTGGAGCCAGAGCCTGCCCTCCCTGCAGTGGGAATGGAGAGGGATGCTGCTGCAGCTTGCCCTCGCTAACAAGGGGGGTCTGGCTGGAGTGGTGAAGGCTGAGGGCAGCTTTGGCTGCTGGTGGAGTTCAGGATCTTGTGTGGCAGGAGCAGAGCACCTGCTGCCAGATCAGGTCGCACAGGAATGACTCCAGGTGGGTTTTGAATGTCTTCAGAGAAGGAGACTCCACAACCTCTCTGGGAAGCCTGTTTCAGTGCTCTGTCACGCTCACCACGAAGAAGTATCTCCCTGTGTTTATATGGAACCTCCTACGTTCCAGCTTGCACCCGTTACCCCTTATCCTGTCATTGGATCTCGCTGAGAAGAGCCTGGCTCCATCCTCCTGACACTTGCCCTTAACCTAAGCATTAATGAGGTCACTGCTCAGTCTCTTCCAGGCTAAAGAGCCCCAGCTCCCTCAGCCTTTCATCATAAGGCAGATGCTCCACTCCCTTCATCATCTTTGTGGCTCTTTGCTGGACTCTTTCAAGCAGTTCTCAGTCCTTCTTGAACTGAGGGGCCCAGAACTGGACACAATATTCCAGATGAGGTCTCACCAGGGCAGAGTAGAGGGGGAGGAGAACATCTCTCCACCTACTAACCACATCCCTTCTAATCCACCCCAGGATGCCATTGGCGTTCTTGGCCATGACAGCACATTGCTGGCTCATGGTCATCCTGCTGTCCACCAGGTCCCTTTCCCCTGTGCTGCTTTCTAACAGGTCAGTCCCCAACCTATACTGGTACCTCTTACACTTAAGAGTTTACGCATGATGGCTCTCTGACAGAACAGCACCAATTCTCCTCGCACCTAGGAGAAGTTTGCATGAGACTGCAAAGTGACAGCATTTTCCTACCTATAGACTGGAGCATATTAAGGGGAGGAAATAAAAGCCTTGACTTATAAGGGCTTTGCTTAACTCTGATTTATTAAAGGTCACTCCGGATGAAACAAAAAAAAAACAAACCAGTTAATGTCTTGTAAGTGTATTTGGATTTTTGGAGGTACATTAACTGTAGATGCTGCAAAGCTGCTAGCAGAGGGATTTTCTCAGGTTCTCACAATATTCGGTGAGAGTGCTGCCTTTCTCACCAGTGTTGTGAGAAACAGGAGGATGTGTTTTGTAAGCTGGACCAACACCTGGTGTTTTGCTAAGTTCTGTTTACGCTACGTTGGAAAAATATTTTGCAATGGGTGTTGTAGGACTTTAGCCACTCACCCCAGGAGTTGGGTGATCCCTGATTGATCGCCCTATGGGGCTAGAAAATGGGGTTGTAAATTAATAAAGTTGCTTCTTTTGCCTGCTCTTGCTGAATTTATGTGTTGCTGCATCTCTTTTGTCCCGGCACAAACAGCGACACATTAACCTCCCTGGATAGACAGAGTTTCTCTGGATTTCAGGAATGCATTTAGTGCTGTACCAGCATCAGTGCAATCTCAGTAAATCAGAAAGCATTAGAGGGATGACAAGGCAGGAACTGTCAAAGGGAACAGTTCAGTATTGGGTCAGGGCACCGGGAACCTTCAGAACACAGGCGAAAGTGAGCTATTCAAACACCTCATTTCTTGAAACTACGCAAATGTTCAAACCCCACCTATTGCTCAAGGGTTGGAAAATAAGCTTTGCAAACTTGGACCAAGCGGATAGCAGCGTAAGGTGCTGCCTGACTCCCCAGGTGACTGACTTATGCCACTGGAGCTTGTCAGAGGGCTGGAGAGACTGCAGAGCCTGCTGGCTTCTCCCCCGTGCTCCTCCAGGCAGGGCTGGGACAGGCAGGGAGCTGCGCTGCCCCAGCTGAATGGTTTCTCTCTCCCACGCTTCAGAGGGGAAGTATCAGATTGTCAGGCAGAGTCTGGTCAACACTCCACTCCTGGGATAGTGCAACCACACGCTGCCCTTATTTGGGCTGGATTGCAGGGTTACGAGCCAGCCCTTTGACTTTTTTTGCCTTTTAACAAGTTCATTTTGGTGAGACGCTTCTTTTCCCCTGTAAGGAAAAACCCCACAAATATTTTTAGAGCTGGTTAAATTATTTGTTATGAACAGATTGTCCAGTGAATTTTGGCCTTTTTCTGAACATGAGTCATTCACAACCTCATTTCAGTGGATGTATTTGTTATTCATAAATACTAAAGGAATAGTTTATGCCAGGGAACTTCAGTCTCTGGGTTATTCCAGAACTGCTTGGGTTTTCATTACTGTCTGCTCTTCCTGGTGGATCATTTGTCTAGGCTATGAAGCACCATTTCTTCACTGTAAATAGTCATAAAGGACTTTAAACAGGTGAATAGCAGTTAAAACTATTTGAAGGAATAGAAAATCCAAATTAACTACGACTTTGTGCTAAAAGCATGTTAACTTTTGACTTCAGACAGTTTTGTGGCTATAGCCGTGGTCTTTGAAACCATTTCAAACATGGAGCAGTATCATTCAAAAAAAACACATCAGAAAAAAAAAGATTGGTATATCTAGATGCAAAATAACTGGGTTGTATATCCAGCAAAGGTCCTGGACAACCAAGGTTTTTCCAGGACAAGGGAGCTGAACTCCTTCATGGTACATGGACTCATTCTATGCATCCTTGTTTGGGTTAAAGTTTTCTAGATTGGTAGAGTTTTCTTCTTCCTTCAGCCTAGGTGGCTTAGTCCAAGCAGGATGACGCTTGCCGCAGGCATAGGTTAATAAACTGCAGCAACAGTTAGGAGTAGGGTACGATTTAGGTTCCGAGCATCTGTGTCTGGTAGACCCAGTTAACTGCAAGTCCCCAGGGTTAAGATGAAGATGGGGCGACACGCCAGTATCATCAATACAGGCTGGAGGAGGAAGGGATTGAAAGCAAGTCTTTTGCAAGACTTCTTGCCATCTTGTTCCTCCCAGATGAGTGGTGGCCTTTGACATTACCCTTAATTCCAGGTCACTACTTGTTTTTTTGTTCCATTGCCTTTTTCCTCCACACTGAGGCCCAGAGCAGGCTACCTGTGACAACTGTGTGAGGTGAGCCCTTGCAAAATGTGATAAATTCTTTTTCAGATAGATTATTCCTAACACATATTTTCTTCTACCACTGTTAAACATCTTTTTGCTAGAAACTATGCAGCAAAGCAGACTTGTAGTGTTTCAACTTAACACGTTGGCATTTAATCATGTATCAGATACAAATGTCCTGTACCACATTGGCTAGTGTTTCTTCCTGCCAGAAATACATTGCCTGGCTTCTCTAAACCATGCAAAGAGATACTTAATATTTACCATTTTATGTCTTACTTTAACAGGTACCAGTAACAGTCAGATCTTCAGCACTCCCTCAGCGATATCGTTTGTGTATATCACAGCTGGGCAGATGCCAGAACAAAGTTAGGTGTACAAGTCAAATTACCTGACATACCCACAGCCTCTGACATGCTTATCTTATGACATATTTGCAGGTCTGAAATTCTGCTGAACCCAGCACTACACCAAATAAATCTTCAGGGCTGTGAGCAATATCATTAGTATGGCACACAGATCACGCTTAATATGTCTGGAAATTTGTGTCTGACTGCTTTAAGGAAGTATTTGGAAGTTTTCCAGGTGACCTGCATGCATGCATATAAATGTCTGTGTCTCTTTAAAGACTGCCTAAGACCGTGAGGCTGACCAGGGAATCTGTGAAAACATTAAATTTATTAAGAGTGGGGTGACTGCTCTCTTTAGCTACGTGAAATTTTTATGGATGATCGTTCAAATCTGGCTGCTGGTTGGAGTCCAGACACTATATGTAGCTATGTATGGTTATAATAATACTGCTACAGGGTTTGCTCTAGGAGATATCGGAGGTTTGGATACGATTGCACACATGTATCAGGTTTGCAGCAGGATGGAGGGACACAGTCGGGTCCAAAACCTGACCCAGGTCTCTGCCACATTAGCTGCAAACCTACCACTGCACAGACTCAATGCAAAATGTTACAGACCAGGAGGTAGTTTTTGGTACTTGTGTCATCCGCCTTCGATGCTTTTGTCCCTTCAAGAATATTAACGTACTTTAAAGTACTGAAACATACTAAATCCCTTCAGATGGAAGGGTTTTATGCAGCAGACTAACATCAGCAGTCCCAGAGTATATCCCTCCGAAAGCAACCTACAGAAGTCTTCACAAGAATACAATCATTGCACGACAGTCTGGAAGGAAGCAAGGCACCGAGTTAGGTGAAGACCTAGAAGATCTCAAGCACACCTGTGAGTTCTGGTGAGTTAGCTAGGAAGACAGTACCAGAATCACCTCTGCCCAAGATATTGCTGCTAATACCTAATCAGAAAAGTAAAGGAAAAAAGCAAAAAGCCCTAGTATTTTCTAATTTTTATTATATATATATATGAATATCTGATTGCCTGGGTACACCGTGGCAGGGCTTGAATCAGAATTGTATGCTGCATTATTTTAGGAATTTCTTGTTTCTCCCTATCTACTTAATACAATTGTGGAATAATTTCAGTAGTTTCTGGAAGAAGCACTTGGAAGTCATTCTGTCACAGAGCAGAAAAACTTTTTGGCATTGTGAGGTACTGAATGATGTAGTGAAACCTTGTGAAAGGTCAGTTTTAAATTCTAGAATATTGTGCAACAATTATCAAATTAGCTGGAGCAGAATAGAGAATGGGACCGTAACTTTCACAATTGAAGCTATTTGAAAATCAGAATGAAAAAGTAAAGAAAGAAAAATGAAAATTTAGGGTTTTTTTTTAAATAGAAAATGAAACAAAATTTCTCTTTCCTGTGAATAAAAAGACAAGCCAAGAATGATTTTGCTTCCAGTTATACCAGGTCCATCACTTGTGTTAGTTCTGATCTTCAAACTAATAATGGCAGGAGGCACAAGACTGCTTCTGTCTCGTGCTGGGAAAAATTCCAAATTTAAGATTCAGAAGATTTAGTTACTTAATAGCATAATTCATACAATAGAAGACCTCTACTGGGTGTCCCTGGTGAAGCCTCAGCAATTCCTCCTAGTCCTGATTTGAAGTGTTTCTAGCTTGCACGCTTTGAGTTCTGGACACAAATTTCTGAAGAGCTGAATATGGAAAGATACTCTATAGCTTAAACAAAGAAGCTTAATTGTGATCTCATAGTGTAAATCTCAGGTAACAGCTTCACCAGTCTTTGAAAAGAATTTAAGACAAATTAGAGACAAAAGGAAAATGTCAAATATTTCAGCTAACATTTCTCTCATGAAATTACTAAATAAGTTACTGCATAGTCTGAAGCTTTCTGACTTGAGAGTTCTGTGGCTTTTGTGTTTTCTTTTGAGATGATCCGACTGTCTCTTATCTTACCCACTGAGCGAAACAGAGTGGCTCCTACTCTGCTTCAGATCCATTTTTTATTTATTTTTTGCCTATAGTTTTTGGACATACACTGGCTGAAGAGACCAAATCGAGTACATTTTTAATTCCTCTTTTCCTAACTTGAATTCCCCTGACCTAGTGTTTTTAGTGGAAACATGAAAAAGGCAAAAGCATACTGTTTTTCTTAAAACAGGATTTTATTTGAAGTGAGGAGTGACCCATGGTTAACCTTTGCACTGGAGTTTCATTTGCAGTTTCTGGAAGAAGGCTGATTTACTGGCACTGTGGCTCCAGAAAGGTGCTACTGGAGCGATGGAGAACCTCCACCTCTAGGACCTGAGTGAGCACATCAGAACATCTGCAGTATGTGGTCTGTGACCCGTGGTCTACTCCCTGCTGGCATGCACTGCTAAGATTGGGCTGTGCTCAAATGCTTTTCAAATAAGCTGTCACATAACTTGGAGGGACCTCATGTACACTGGAGCACAGGACTGGCATTCCAGAAGGATCGGAGATTTAGTCAAAAAAAGGTAGAATGCTATCAAGTGTGTAGCAGTTTAAGATGCTTTAAACATGTAGCATTGTAAGGTGCTTTCAAGAGAAGACCGACCAACTGCTGAAATGCCTCTGGGGAACAAGTGGCTTGACAGCTCTTCTGCAGAAAAGACCCTTTGGCCATAGTGAATTGGAGCCTCCTCGCTAGTGGATCACACACTGATCACGTGCACTGAGTTGTGACAATCCAGTGCTGCGCGACGTAGGGATGCTGACCATCTTCACTGGACTGCCTTCACCAGACTTGCTCCCAGACCAAGTCCTTTTTTCTGCTCCTCTTAGCTCTGGCAAAGCCTCTGCTGGACTGTTGCCTCCTGCAGCAGTGCCATGCTTCAAGGTAGATGTGAATCAACCAGAAACTCTTCAGCCAGAGCAGATCAGGTTGGAAAAACAGGGCAGGGATAGGAAGCTCAATAAGTTGGGAGTTACCTACCCTGAAGGACAAGATCTTGAGACTGAAGTATGACAGCAAATAACAAAGATTTTAAAAGGCTTCTGTTGACCACAAGGGAGTAATTTCTTCTTTCTGCCTGTTGTGGTTGGGACAAAAAGTTATGGACTTAAATTGCAGAAGAAAAGTTTTGGTTACAGAGAAGAACAAAATGTTTCTGTCCGCAAGGCAGTGAAGCCCAGTAACAAGATTACTTGGGACAGCTACAAAATGTCCCTTGCTGGAGGAAAATTAAGGAGATGCCAAACCAACATTCATCAGGATGACAAAGGTATGTATTTTTTCCTGTGTTGGAGCTTTGGACAGGAGTACATTCCTTCTGGAAGGCCTTTCCAGGATTCTGGGTCTGCTCAGGATGACAGAGACCTCTGTGTGCACACATTTCTATGGTGTTCCCAACTGTTTCCTGCGGGAGCTGCGGCAGGAGGTGGAGAGCGTGTCCCTGTGCGTTGCATGGGGCACTCGTGCTGCTCAGACTAGCCTTGGTCCCTCCAGCCCTTCTCCCACACCTGCTTCTCAGTATTGCTCTGCACAAACACTTCAAGTATGGCATTTCCGTTGGAAGCAGAGAGCCCCAGGGCTAAATGCTCAGCAGATGAGCCAAGGAGTTGGCCTCTCTTGCTCCCTCTCTGCAGCAGCTAAGTCCTCTCCAGACCAACAGCTTGGCCCTGGTATGTGAAAGAATGCACACCTGCCATCCCATCACCCAGCCTCTCCTGTAAGAAGGATGAGATTTGAACCTTGGCTTCCTCCAGCTGGAGAAGGAATTAAACCTTGGGGTCTCACTTGTTGGATGAACTCTATAAATGCTGTCCCAGATCACCAGACCATTTTTACCCTTGGTGGATAGATTTAGATATGGACCATGCCAACGGTTATTAAACATATATTCCCACTTACAATCTCTCAAAGTGCCTTTCTCAGAACACTCTTCCATTAAGTAAACTTTTATCATTTATACCTATTTTGAAAAGAAACCTTCAAGAGGTTTCCCAAGTTCCCGTTCTATTCATAACTGAGCACACTGTAGCATTATAAGGTTTCTCTTTTATCTAGGCAGCCTGTGTTCTTCATCACCTAGCCTTGAAGGTTTGTAGGCAGCTCAGATGTCCAAGTAATGTATGGATGAGCATATGGGCCTTTCATGTAGGGTCTGTTGCTTGCAACAGTAGCAATCTAATGCAGGCATGCAGGAATTCTGGGTTTGCTCATGTCTGCTGCTTTGCTTGTTGCCTTTATGTGATTGTGTGGGATTTTCCTTGGCAGAGAGTGCTGTGTTAGAGATGATGTATTAGCAATGATGCAACTTATTCAATCATTTGGAAAAAATCCCTGAAATTCTTGCCCTTATCTAGTATAGCACACAAAACGTTTCAACCAGGAGCTCCTGGAAGAGGAGCTGGAACTGTTTGTAGCTGGGTGATGGTGTGTTTCCCAGTGTGAGCATCCTAGGTGAACTATTCTTCCTCCCCCTGACTGCACAGAATCACCTCACAGAAGCCCCTTAATTCTGACCTCAAGTAAAGATGACACTTAAATACGTACCTCAGTGTAACAAAACTGGATTTTGTGCCAAATCTGCATGGAATAGTCATTTCATGCTAAAAACACGGTCATTCATGAAAGTTTATCTGGGAAGATAATTTATTTGGGAAGAATGTCCAGTGCTTCCATACATCCACATATTTCACTGTGAATATATTTCCTGGACCCAACATTTTCCTCAGTCAAGCTCCACTTCACTTCAGGAGTTATTAAAACTGTCTGCCTTTTCCCTAGCGTTTCTCACAAGGCAGTGAATTCCTAGGGCTATTTTTTTTTTTTTTTTCACTTGCTTTCCATTTTGACAGCATGATTTATGCCAGCATTTTTACATTAAATAAGTCATGGGTCCAAATGCCATCCACTACTACAAAGAAGAAATGGTGTGAGTACAAGGGGAAATTCAGCAGCGAGATGAGTAAACACACCCCAGTGGTACTGCTCGTGATGCTTTTGCAGAGACACAATGTGAGAGGACAATGGGGTATCTGAGGTAAAAGACTGCAACCCAGCAGTGCTTGCTGCAAATATGGGATGTGATACAGTAGCAAGAGTGATATAGGATCATCTTTTTCAAGGGCAAGGGAAGTAGGGATGACAAAAATATGTGTATTTTTAGAATAAGTAATGGTCTTTCTTTTTCTCTGTAGCTATAGTTATTAAGAAAAAAAAAACCCAAGTCAACTAGAAATGGTCTATTTGTATTCTTCACTGTTTGGAAGTGTGATACAGAAGAGAATACAGGGGCAGAATAATAATAATTAAAAAAGCCTTTAGAAAACTAAATACAAACACATGCAAGGTTTCTGCTGACTTGAGGTCAGCTGGTCAAAATCAGCCTTGCTGTAAAGAAGCACAGAGGGAGAAGAGCATATGTTTGTGAGTACATAATCTAATCTCCAACATTTTTTTCATCTGAGAAATAGGAAACTGAAACAAATGACAACCTCCTGACAACAGATTCATCATACCACATTTGCAGCGTTATCAATGAAGAAGGGGGAAGAATGTTAATACATACCAGAAAGGACAAGGTAGGTAGTGAAACCTGTTTACCATACCCATGAGGAGCAAGCATAATAGTTGCCTTAGATTTACACCCACAAATGCAGAAAAAACGAGTTGTGATGCTTTTAACAATGAACGTAAAATGTCTTTTTCAGAGAAAATATCTGAAATAGTTGGATGCAGTAACAGTCTATCGCCTTCATCTGTAAGCTTTGCCATATAAATCAAACTTGCCTCTGAATGTGTAAAGGCAGTGTCAAGGGGCTGGTCTGGATGGGAGCAGAAGGAGGCAGAGCCTCAGGGTTATAGGAGACAAATGCCCTTCCAGTGAGCTGCAGGTTATTCTGGTAAGGGAATCTGAGGATCAGCCCCTGAGTTTTATCTTGTACTGCTGGAAGATCTGTGTGTTTTAATGCTGTTTGCACAAGCCCCTCACTGGTTCTATGCTGACTTATGGGCATAGGTTAATATCTTCTCCAAAGACGGCTGGAACCAATAGATATATTTCAGTGGATCCACTTTCCACTGGTTCAGTTTTTCTGTCCGAATCAAAGCCCCCCATATCCCAGGAGATCCTGCTGCTGCCTTAGTCATATCTGGTTTCATCTCTTTCTTGAAGAGCAAAGCCTGCCCCAGGACTGATGTGGGATTTTGGTGGCTGAGAGATAACAAAGGATGGTCTGGACAAATACCTCCACCTGATAGTCTAGGAGGCTGGAGGAAATTGCCACCCTTACAAGGAAACTGTGTCTGTCTGGCTTAGGAGGTGCTCAGAGAAGATGTAGAAATGCATCCAAATCCCAGGGTAAAAATCCATGACTTCTGTGCCCCCTCCTTTTGTTGATTTTTGTGTATGAGCTGTATCATTATGGACAGAAAAAAACCCCAGTAGCTTCCACATCCTTTTGTAGGGTAGATCTGTACCACAGAAATGCTGTATCAGGAACACCAGACTGACACACCTCTCTGCACCTACCAGCACATCTGGAATGGATAAAGCTCTGTGGTTTGTGACAGCTATTTAAAAGGTATTCTTAAAATAGGAAAAGTAAAAAATTAGTAACAATTTATTGTATGTAAGGTTTAAAGAGGATGACATTACTCACTTAACCCAAAGACTTTTCGCAGTAAAATGGCAAAGTATTTTTCAGTATTTAATTGCACCCATTGTTCTGTCTTCTGAATTGTTTTCTTTTCCAAAGTAATCAGTTCAAGCCCTTATAGTGTATTTATTGTGATTGATAATCAATACAAGATGATATTTTCAATGAGGAAAAAGCACTTTCCACCTGGTGGGAAGAGAAAAAAAAAAAAACATTGTTTGACTAAAATCTATCTTGTACTCACTCCCATAGACATGTAGCCAGTAAAACAGGAGAAAACACTTCCTAATGGAAATAAGAGCAGGATTCTGGGGAGAAGTGATTTCAAGTGCATACACCTCCAGCAAACATGTTCTTGATTTATAGAATATAGACCACATTATTAATATTGCCAAGTATAATACATTGTGAAGGATTTCATGCCAATTTGTTAAATGTAACGTATTTTAAATAGCGCTTAATGATATTTTTATTTATGCAAGGCTGAGCGAAATGGAGATCTGGTTCTCCTTTTGACTGTGGCAGTCACAGCGAGAGTCAGAGGCATGCATACAAATCGACAGCGAAGAAACCACTGATGGAGTACTTTTCTGCCTGAAGATGTGAGTCTGTTCATGCTTATGAGAGTCAAATTAAAGCAATAGCACATTGGAGTTTGGCCACAAGCACAGCTGCACCATGAGTGTGTTTCTGGGTTCTTGTTTACAGTTCAGAAACGAACTGGTGATATGTGGGAGGGCTTACTGAAATCAGAGCTAGAGGTTCCTTGGGCTGAGCCAGACTGGGCAGCACCAGAACAGAAGAGGAAAAAGAACACTATTTAGTTGGTTGGTTGCTGTTTTCTTGTTTGTTTGGTTTTTTTTTTTTTTGAGAACTGTTGAAATGTTGGAGTTGTAGAAGGGCTGCTGTTGTTCAGTATTTAGGGTTTGAAATTAAGGAGTGGTTGTTAAGAACATTGATTTTTATTTTTACTTTTTTTGTTTAAGAAAGATACCATTTCCTTTTTTAATGATCATAACAGCAAAGCAGCCTTTAAAAACCCTCAGGGGGGCAGGAAGAGTAACTCCAGATAAAATCTTATTTCAAATCTGGTTTTAGAATGTGTAAGAGAACAGAAGTTACATCAAAGATGCCGCTTGACTTTTTTTTTCCATTGACACATTCCAAATTGCATACATATACGAATAGATGTGAACTTCTTTGGAATATGTTACATTCTCCTGTATGTGGAGACAGTCAAGAGCATTGTAGACCTACTGCACAGCTGACAGCTCGCAGGCTCTCTGGCTGCACCCTCAAGCAGATGCAGTTTGATAGTATTGGGGGTAAGTCTTCCCAGCTCAGTGGCTGGGAATTCCAGCTTTTCAGGGGCTGTGTGAGTGGAAACCAAAGCAGCTCGAGCCTTGGTTATGGGAAACATTCTGCAATGGCCACAATCGAGACCATGCTTCATTTTCCCATCAAGTGCTGCTGCAGACTGCGCCTTGGTGGCATTTCCAAACAGGGCTGAGGGTGATGGATTTCTGCTAACACGGCAGCTAGGAACGACCCCTCGGTTCAGAAATACAACTGTGAAGCTGCAGTCGTGTCCTGGTGCGATGGAACCGTGGTTGCTGTTCTTACTTGAACACAGCTGCAGCTAGTATCCATAATTCAAATTAAGTGCTGTTTGGGAGGGTGTTTGAAAACCCGATTAGTGTTCCAGCATTGAGATTTATTGTTTCCAGATTGGTGGAGACTTTTCTTTTATAGTTTTAATGATTTAGGGTAATTGAGAGAAAACGTCAAGTGGAGAATTTAGTATTTTAAAATGTATGAATAGAACAAGCAACAAAAGTCAGATTGACTTGAATAAGCTTGAGTTTGCATGTTCACCTGTTTACTGACTTTGCAAGTTCCTTTCTGCAGGGTCACTGTCACTGCCCACGTTTTCCTCAGTGTTCTCGAGGGTGTGACTCTCTGCAGAATGAATTACAAACTAGAACACAGGGATCTGGCTCATGAGCCACAGATCCAGACCTGGGCTGTCCTGGTGTCATGCTCATCCTACTGTGGGAAAGCCATGATAGGCAGGAATCATCTTGTCCTCCTTTACCCCTCTAGAAGGTAGCCACGTAGTCTAAACTGGACAGTAAAGAGACAGGTACTTCTGTGGAGAGACTTGTGCCATCCTCAAGAGGCTGCCTGAGACTGGCGTGGCCAATCACTCTTGAGACATCCATCAAACGAGCCAAGGCTATCTTACACCACATTGTACTCTTTGAAATAGCTAGAGACCAAGCCTGAAAGTCTTGATTTTCCCACATGGAGGAAGAAGGCCAAGTGCCTCCTGCCCAGGGTAATCCACTCTGATACCAAGAGAGTGTCCTGCTCTTAAATTTAACAGCGTCTCTCCCAGAAGGCTATCATAACTTGGACCTCTGGGCAGGATAAATGAGTGTGCCTGCAGATAGTGAGAATGAAATTATTTCCTGAAAGTAAATTCTTTGGGTGAAAGGAATAGAAAATCAAGTGGCAGTTGCCAAACCTACATAGGCAATGCAAGGGGTTTGCTGAGGAGGTGGATAAACATCCTGCCCAACTTATGGTCACTGCGCGGTGTTTGGCCAATGGACTGAGTCACGTTCCCACCAACACTCTGTGGGTACTGACAGGAAAAGTGGGAGAGGGGCACTATGTATAGGTCTTTGGATGATTCAGAAAGAGATCCTGGCAGGTGCTGTCCCAGCAGTCAAACCCTCTGTACATTGGCTGAGGATAACACGGCCTGAGGAGGCAGAAGCCAGAAAACAGACGTGTAAGGAAGAAAAGATATTAAATAGTCCAAAACAAACAATAAACAGAGGTCTCTACTGCAACCAGAAAGAAGAAACGAGTTATAGGAGATTCCCTTCTTTCTGTGATCTGTGTTTGATTATTTGTGCAAGATGAAAAAAAAAAAAAAAGAAATCTTGAAGGAGACCAGCTTGCAAATAATAATAAAAAAAAAATCTGCAAATCTACTTCCTCTGGCTATATTGGAGATTAATTATAATTGCAAAATATGTATTTTTGTGGTTCATTCCTTGCCCTCCTTGAAAATAACTTAGAAAGTGAATGTGTTGTAATCTCTAAAGAAGATAACACAGGCAAAAGATGTTTATAAGAATTTACTATGTTGTTTTTTTCCACTGTGACCTTAGGCTGCAGTGGTCAATAATACTGTATAAATAGCTGCTTGTCATATTAACGTCTCCAGCTGATTTGCAGCCCTGTCTGATAGGGGAGGAAAGGAAGTCAGCGGAATGTTTGTCCAGTGAACAAAGCCCTTTGTTGTGGCAGGGATTGTTCATTAGCAGATTTTGACAACTACCTGGTTTTCACCAGCCAAAGATTTAAGAATAAGATGTCATTGTGGGGCTGGGGTCCCACGTGCAAGTGCAGAAGAGCCTAAGCAGGGGTGGGGAGGCCAAGAGGTGGGCATAAGCCTTCATGATGCCACGTCTCAGTTTGCACGTGAGCAGCCATGACCAGCTTTGCCAAAAGCATTCCTCGTGGATGCACCACGGATAACACACCTACACTGTGCAAGTCAGATGCCACCGAGCTGCTGCCTCCACCTCTCACAGCAGAGGCGTAGCTGCGCCCATCGGACTCTTTGCTGCTTTAATTTCGAGGGTAAGTTACCATTTTCCGAAGTAAGATGCAACTGCCCAGGCCAATCACTCTTGGCCTGGGTGATTGGAACCTCAAGATGCAGGAGAGGGGACCCAGGCTGCCACACAGAGCCCTCTCTAGAAGGGCCTGCACACAGCAGCACCTACGTGCACGTTGGCAGCAACGTGGCTGCGCACACAGGATCCCCTTCGTACGAGTGTTTATGGGAGCAAATAAAAAGGCTCAATCACACTGAAGCAAAGTGGCTTTAAGCGTGGTGACAGAACTCAAAGTGACCTTGCTGTGCTTCTAAGTTGAGTCTCCTCAAGGTCGTTGACAACTTCTTTTTATAATTCTGAGCTTAGGGAGTTTTCAAAGGCTACGTTTATAATCTTCCACTATGCCTGCTAGAAGTGCTTTCTAGAGCCTCTTTCCTCTGTTCATAAAACTAGCAATGGTCACAAATGCTCTCTAGGAATTTTTGAGCTTTGCTGAGGAGTTATTTGAAAGACAGTTACTTTAAGTATGTTTTCTTACTTGGCCAGATTATATTTCCTCCTGTTCTTCATGCAAAATTCCCTACTGATTTTGGCTTTGCTACTTCTGTACAGACAACAGAATTGAATATTTTAGGCTGGAAATAATCTTTCCTTTTTTTAGTAATTCCTTTCCACTGCAGAAGAGACCTGTTCCTGTTGCTGCACTGGCTAGCAGCCATGCCAGCTATAATTTCCCCTGGAAGCAAAACCGCAGAAAATCTCCTGCCTCTGCAAAGAAACTCTCTGCTTATTTGCTAGCAGGGGAGATGCTTTTGACTTGCAACCAGAAACTGAAATGATTACTGAAAACACGGTGATGCAGGTAGTGAGAATGGCTCTCAGGAGGGTCTGGACTGTCAGGGGATGCTCAAGGTCTTTTTGGTGTGCTGCTTGGAAGGGGCTGCATCCTTTGTACCATCTCACATTCCTGGAAATCTAGAAACAATGCTGCTTAAACAGTACTACTGCTGCAAAATGAAGTTAGCCTAAACCCATACGCAGATTTCATTAGTTAGCCTAGCTAAAATGACCTGGTGGTAAATATTTCAAGGACTAGATCATAGTGGGAAGAAAACTAAAGGCGTGTTTGAGTTTATAAAGCTGCCTAATTTTCCATCATTTAATGAATATCTTCTTTATCTCACAACTTGTGTTATTCATCAAGTAATTCATGACGACATTTACTGGAAAGTGATGGCACCATTTACCAGAAAGCTAGTTTAATCTGCTACTCATTGTTTTAATTCATTATATAAAATTGATCTTTCACCTTTAGCATTGTGCCTTTCATGAAGCCTTGCCAGAGGACTGAGAAATCTATCTGATCAGACAGCTGTGAGGCATCCGATGTAAGTAAAGGGTGGTGGAATCACCACCATCACATTCAGTGATAAATGAGCCCATTTTACAAAGCCAGAGAGCTTGTGCTGTTTGCATGAAGCCAACAGCATCCAGATGAATGAGGGAGCTTCGCATCCTGGCTTGGAGTTCCTTTAGGAAACAGTTTACTCTGCGTCTGAAAAGGGTGATAGGGAACCATTCAAGGACAGTGTAAAGTAATCACACAAATGTTAAATTTGTCCTGGAGAGCTTGAATATAATGGCAGAGAGGTATTGACCAAGGAAATCTAGGCTTTCTGTGACATGGCCATCTCCTCGGATGAGCCCAAGTCAATGGGCCAAACCATCGTCCTTCTCTGAAGGAAAGCAAAGTAGAGAAAGCAGGAGAAACTGGCAAATCAGCAACCTGGCAGATTTTATGATCATCTGATGAAGCAGGGTGGTTGACCCCTTTGCCTGGAGGACAACGTGCTTTGGGATGATGAGAAGGCAGGTTTTACTTTCCTCCTCTGCTACAGCTAAATTCATGTCAATGCGTGAACCACAGTTCCTGTGTGGCACAAGGTGAGCATGAGCCTCGGTTGATAAATTGTGCCAGGAAAAAAAAACCTTAAGCAGAAGAAGAAATGGTGATGCTCCAAAGAGACTGATCCCAGCCCTGATGAATTCAGTGAAAGGCCCCAGGATTTCCAGGCTGTGGAACCACTTCCACGTGGGCAGGCCTTCATTAAATTATCCAAGAACCTTGGCAGCTGCCTCATTAGCCCCGTTAAATTAAAATAACAGAAAATTTAAAAACCTTGCAGTTTCTTTTACGTGTGAGGTAAACTAAAATTCAAATACTAGCTACTTTCGTTTCAGGCAGGAGTTTGAGTATTTCAGCAGATGGTGGAGTGTACCTGTCCCAGATGCTGGGAAATCAAAAGCTTGGGTTTAGCAGCAACAGCGAAAAATCCAAAACACAAAAGGTAAGAAAAAATTACAGTCACTGTCAATTGAGAGGTTCATGAGGTTCATATTTTGAGAGATACGAGTATGTAAAACCAGGAATTGGTGTGTCACCTGTCCTATAGACAGGTATTCCAGTATTTCTTTCTGGATAAAATATTTAGCATGGTACAAAGTCTCATTTTCCAGAGACTGCATGCATTTGTTATTTCCATTTTTGTTACAAGCCTAAGTAAATATTTTATTAGGCCATAAGTGCACACCTCAGAACTTGATATTTTAATTTTTAACTGGGAAATGCAAAATCATTATTTTTACAACTGACCAGAGACATAGAGTGTAATTATTCCTGTTCAGAGGGTGATTTTTGTAATGTCAGTTGCCCTGCTGAAATCACTGTAGGTATTTGTTCCGTGGCATTTTCAGACTTTTAATTGAAGCAGCTTAGCTTTGTGTGGTGTGAAGCACTTGTCGCATAAACAGCATTTGCACAAAACCTATAGCGTGATCTGTGAAAATTCTGGAGAACTTTCCATTTTCTAACCAGGCTGACCCTTTGAACTGCATGCACAACTATTGATTACTTGTCCTTTGTTCTCACTATACCTTAAGAAACCTTAATTAAAATATTTGCTCCATCTATTCCAGTTTGCATTCTCAGATTGTGTGCAAATGCAGTCGAACAGTACCCAATGAAAGAACAAGGTGGCATATACACGCAGCGTGGCATATGTTTTGAAATAACTTAAGGCTGTTGAAGAGTGTTGTTTTGATTAAACAGCCACTCTTCCCGGTCTGGGGCTCGTTCACTGAGTGGTTAGTGCTTTAGTGCTTCTCTGTGTAGAGATACAATACTGGCTACAGGTATATTAACAAATATTGTTCTGCTGTGCCGTAATTTTTGAAGTCATCAGGAGAATTTCCCTAGCCTGTCAATGACAGGACACTACTGCTGCTGCATCAGCGTGGGGATGCACCAAGTTTGGGATGGGAAACTGGTAATACCTTGACATTTTCAATCAAGTACGCAAGCACAGGAGGCCAGTGGTACAGATACAAAACCTAGGGCAGGAATTATCTTTTGCCATGGCTGGCACTGCCAGGAAGCAAATATATTTTCCAAGCAAAAGAGTGAAAGCAGATGGAGTTGGGACAGATCTGACTGTGTGTGTGTGTGTCTGGGACTTCAGAGATGCCTTCTCCGGAGCTTTTAGTCCAACCAGCTGCTTTCTTGAGTACGGCTACTTGAAAGCAATTCACATGAATTTGGTTTGTGAAGCACGCATTATCCCCGACGCTAGGCAGGATAACACGTTCCTTACGGTCCTCTAGGACATGGATCCAAGTGGAAATTGGCTTGGCATCCCCTCAGATCACATAAAGAATTATGTTTTGAAACTGTATTTAAAAACAAGCAAAACTACTCTGAGGGTGGGAGTACTCACAGACTCATACTTTAATATATTAATTACATTCATTTGTCATCACTTGAACCTAAATAGCCTTGGACTTCGTTAAAGTTGCCAGAATCACATTCCCCTCCCACAGCTGAATGTCCAGAAGTAATCTGTTTAAAGGAAAGTGAAGTGAGAGTCTTTTGGAGTCCCACAAGATCCTGGGGTAATAAAGGTGAAGAGGGGGAGAGACTGCAGCAGGCCTTTGATGCATGGAATCGCTACAAGACTGCAGGAATAGGAGCAGGAGAGTTAGGCTGAGATGCTCTGCTAGTGCCTTCAGGAGTGCAGTGGCAGTCAGTGCCAGGAGACCCATCTGTGCTGAAGTCCTGCCAGGCACCATTCACGGAATAACACCTTCTTACCATGCTGAACCTGTTCTACAGAGCACACACAGAGTACTCCTTGTCAGCCTGTATTCAAATCATTTACTAGCATACACACTGTCTATGGCTATTCTTTCTCTGACCCTATTTTTTTCCCCTTTCGGCCCTGTAAAGGGGTCTAATACTGGAATAACTTGCTGTGCATGTAGAACTGGGGACCTACCCTGCCACTGCCCTTTAATGTGTGGAGAAGTGCCCACAAAACCCATCGGGGAATAAAATGCAGGCAATCTACTGCTTTTCCACTTAGTAAGTAAACCACCTGGGGTAAGCCCTTTCCACAGTTTTATTTGGAAGCTCTCTGCTCAAGTTTGCTTGAAAGGCTTTGGGGTGCAAACAAAGGGCTAATTGCATACAAGCACATCTGTGTTCCTCTCTTTGCCCCTAACCCCTGGCACTGGAACCCGTCACACTGCTGGGAGGACCCCGCATAGGCTGCTCTGAGTGAGAGGCTCTCTCACATTACTCTCCTCTCACAGTCCACCTTGCTCTCCACCACACCCAGAAAAGTTCCCAGGGCAGATTCCTTCTCACGCTTCCATTCCTGCAGCCTGGCAAAGTCACGGTCTTAATTACGTCCAACAGTGTAATATCTACAAAATTTTCTGAGCAATATTTATGGCTTTAGCATTAGTCTTAGGCACACAGATGGAGCTGGAAGGGCACTCCTGCACTCTTGTGAATTTTC
Organism: Todiramphus chloris collaris; assembly: GCA_025345505.1. Lineage (NCBI taxonomy): Eukaryota > Metazoa > Chordata > Aves > Coraciiformes > Alcedinidae > Todiramphus > Todiramphus chloris. The sequence continues at coordinate 2,121,046 of JANVCC010000072.1, forward strand.
TGTAGGATTTCAGCAAGGCTTTGCAGAAAGGATTTCTGATAAGGACCTTCGCCCATTGCTGCTTCTCCCATACATCTGAACATTCTGTAAGTTCATGAGCCTCAGGCTTACAGAGAAGCACCTTCCCAGCTCTTTCATCCCTGTCCCTCTTTGCTCAGTCAAGTATCCAGCAAAGAGTGTCCCATAAATAGGTCTGTTCACTATCATGTTGCTCAGCTCATATTTTACTTATGCCATATTTGTATTGCATATGTATCATCTTAATTGTTTCATAATGTTGTAAAAATTGGCCAGTATAATCAGCAATGCTGGATTGCATTAAGCAAAGCCTTTTTGAAATGTACTGAAATATTAGTTCCATATGATAAAATCCATAAAATACAATCTAGATGCCAACAGGATTAGGAAAATGGGCTCTTTTCCACTTACCTAAATACTGGAAAGATACACAAGTTATTAGCTGTATATCAAACTAATGATCCCTGGAGGCTCTGATGAAGGATTTTGAAAAAGTGGACAAAAACAAATAAGTACATAAAGAGATGCAGCCTCACCTCCCAGCCTCACCCACTTCTGATTACCCAAACACACCCTCTGAAGAGCACTGAAACATTCTGAGGTCGAGGCACAAAAAGATACCGTGAAAGGCAGCGAGTGCGTTAGCACTGCGACCGCTCCTCACAGCCCATGTGAAGTCTGCACTGGCTTCCCAACCCAGAGTGCTCCCAGCTTCAGGAGCTCTTCAGCTACACAGTTTTGCTGTTTCATTCTGAAATTTCAAATCTTCACTGAGGAGACGAGTTGAAGGCACTGTATATAGGAAGAGTGGCAAGAAAAATATACCTTATTCCTAATGTATCTGGTCCTGATGAGATGAAATGCAGCTGGCCAAAAACAGGCGTAAAAGGCACAGCTACTGTTTGACACTCTCCTTGCTCCCGATCCTTCCGTGGGGACAGGGGAAGAACAGGATCGTGCCTTGTACATACACAGAACAAGCAGCAGATCTGATTGGAAAGATTAAAAAGATTATGAGATGCAGTGGCAAAGTGCCTGACTCGTTGGCACATTCCTGCACCTCCCAGGGTGGCAAAATGAACCCTACCACCAGATTTATTCACTTCCTTCCAGCCTGGGCCAGCACTTCTCCAGCCGTTACATTAGTACACAGTTAGATTAATCACTGAGCACTCACTTTATGAATTACTAGTGCTGAGTATTTAATCCCTGGAACCCACGGATCTTTCTGCGTATCTGCTCTGAAGAAACCAAAATTGATATTTCTTTAAAAGCTGTCTAAGCTGGCTTGGCCAGCAAGAGAATTCCGCTGTAAGCTTTGTTGAAAAAGTGAGGTATTAATAGGTTTGGGATTATAAGTACAGAATGATTCAAACAGCTTCCTCCTAGTGGAAGAGTGACACTGAGAAAATTCAGCTGGGGAGCAAAAGCTTTAAAAGGGAAGGCAAGGAAAAGTTTGACTACTTGCAACAGAGATTTGTTGAGAAACATGTAAATTGCAGGAAACATTTGTAAAACTTGAAGGTTTTTCACTTCATTCAAAATAGATGATGCAAAAGAGAAATCACTTCCAGCCCCATCATCTCCAGGCTGCCTTGACTTCCCACAGTGACAGGAGTAAAAGGCTATTTTTGCCCCCAGTTTGCAGAAAGGAGTCAGTGTATTCAAGGAAAAGCTGTGATGATGAGGAGGAAGCTTGGGCCAGTTTTTCATAGTTACCTCTTAGAGCAGAATTGAGCATTATTAGAAAGTCACTCTTATTCCAGTATGGAATAACTGTGTTCATAGGTTCACATGGAAGGAAAATTCAGTTAGGAGAAACTGCCACTTTTCTCCTCCTGAGCCATTTAGAGCAAACTGTGCAGTGTACATTTTGCATCTTCAAGGGGTTCGCAGGTTCTAGAACACATTCAAGACCAACTTGAATATTGACCCTTAGACTGATTTTTAACAAGTATAAATACACATTAGATAGATTTCAAGTCCTTCCATTTTAGAAAATATCATTTCCTTTCAGATGAGAAATATAATTAGTGCTCTCAAAACAGAATACGAGCTGCATATAAATAATTCCATGAAAACACTACTGGAAATTCAAATACTTATCTAATCTTTACGTCTGGCAACCTACGCTACATTACTGATTGTTGGTACCAGTGAAGCATAGTATAGCTTTTACTTCCAAAGGAAATTAAGCCAAGAAAAAGAGTGCCATTTAGTTCAGAGGAAAGATGTTCATACATTTTTATACTTTAAATGACTCCATTTGAGAGCTTGGAAAATTAAAAGGGCACTCGGCCAAAAATAGCTCAATGTAATTCTACTGAATGCAGGCTAAATAAGGATCGGCCTTATCTAACTTCTCAGAGGTACATTAACCAGAGACACTGTATAAAGTTCCAAAACTATCATATGCCTAAAAGGGATTAGGGGATAACTAAAGTGAAGAAAACCAATTTATTCATAATGTGAAACAACAGGTCATAGAAACTAGCACAAGATCGTTCCAAGAGAGAGAGCAAGAGCAAAACAAGAGTGGAGTCCATTTGTTTAAAGAGGGACGAAATAGCTTTATGTTGAATCACTGGACAAAATGCTCTGGTTGAAGCTGAAACTATTTCCAGGTGTATAATTTACACAGGGAAAGGAAATTCTAATAATCCACTTTTCGTAAGGGGAAAAAAAAAAGAAAAAGGAACTATTCCCCCACGACTAATAACCCACCAAGAGGTGGAGCCAAACATCACACCTTCATGTCTCCGGTCCCCTAGAGCAAGATTGGAGAACTCCACTGAGACTGAAGCCCACCAGGTCATCCTCCTACCTCCCTGTTTCCTTCTCACGTTGGTGCCTCTGAATTGTCCTCCCTCCTCTTGTCTGCCATCTCAGCCCCTGTATGAGCTGCTCGTTTGTCATCACTTGCCACAGACTTCGTAACTTCACTGATTCTTTATTAGTGGTTTATCTTCTGGACAGGAGACAAGAAGGTATTTTGTTGAGCTGTGTGAAATTCAGCTTTTTCCTGTAAAAGATTTTCCATGAAAAACAGCAATTTCTCTAATGTTTTTGTGTCTGGTGATTTAAGGTTCAATTTTGACCCAGAGAAAATGGTTACTTTGATATTCACAGTGACAACATGCTCCTGTTCTTATATTTTCTTTGTAAAAGCCACTTTCTTGGGCTTTTAGACTGAACCATTCCTCACATGAAAAAATAAGAAATATTTAGGGAGCCATCTGATGAGTTCCAAAATAGGGAAGCAAGGGAAGTGCAGAATGCATCATATTTTCTAATGAATAAGCAGCACACTATTCAGGTCTTCCTTGTGAAAAGTCAGATACCAAAAGGTAATGAGAGAGTGGGCAAAAATGTTTATTTTATAGACAAAAAAAGAGTCAAAATTAAGACTTTTACCAGGCATTACCATACAGAATATGACTTCTAAGTATTGATGATGTTTTATGTAGAGACAATATGAAGTTCCCAGGATTATCTCTTCAACCCTGTCTGCAGTGTTATTCCCCATCCTTGTAGCACTGCGTATTCACAAGATGCTCTCAAAATGTCGTAACACTGCAGCTCTGAAAACTCAGAACATTTGAAACCAGTTTATACATTTTTCTTCTACCGTACATAGGTTGACAACCAGGAAAGTAATTCATATTCATTTCTAATGAGCGGTAATATAGCAAGAGTTGCATACGCTGCAGTGATTTTATTTAGAAAAAAAAAATACTGTGAGTTTTAAAAGCACAAGCACCTTTAGTATTTATTCTGATCTATGTGTGCAAGTCTGAGAATTTCCAAGTATCATTTCAGAAAGCAAAAAAAAGTCCTGGATGCATGAAGGCACCTCTCTTATTTAAGATGCTTTTATTTAAAGACTCCAAGAGTAGAACACTCCATCAAATGCCAAGGTCAGTGTTAGCAATTCCTTATCATCCCTTTAAAAACTACCACTTTTTTGGATGGTTGAGTGTGTCCAGACTCAGTTTCCAACAAATGGATTATTTGGTATGAAAAATCACATCTCCACTTTGCAGCCATGAACCATGGAGGTTCTTCATGTAATCTTGTCATGGTCACATTTGATCTTACAGATACAGCTCGTATGGAGTTATTTACTTGATCCCTATTTTTTTTCACTGTATCAGTGAAATATCATTGGATATCATTTTACAACTGGTAACAGGAAGTACAAACTATTAAGAGGGAGGAGTTTTTCTCCTTGGAGTGCATGTGAGATCTTCACTTCTGAACAGAATAGGAGGTTTGCCACTGATTTCATTGAGGCAGGACGTAAATCAAAGGTTTAAAGCAAAGGAGAGCAAGGCTGGGCTGCAGAAGAGAGCTCTACAAGTAGGGCCAGGCACACATTTTCTGGAATCAAATGGTTGTAACACTTTGCCAACCATAGCAAATGCCATAACCTTACATTCCTTGTTACCCAAATCTCCATGGTCTTTGTTACCATGATGTAACAGAGTTACAGCAGTGAAGAAATAACTTGGTTTTTGTGACTCCAAGTCCAACGGAAGACCAGTGAAGTAAGTGTGAGAGCAACTGCAACCCTTTCAGATTATGGTGCTGTGATACACCCACCCAAAAGGCTTAGGAAGCACTTGGGGGTTTTTCTGCCAGTGATGATACAAGCAGGCTTTGCTTGCCAAGAAGTCATCCGAACACAAGCTAGGCAGACCATATTGGATTCCCATGGCTCTTCAGCAGATGACTAGAAATCTTCACAGAGCTGTCAAAACCCCCAACTTTTTAATTAGGTAGAGGAATATATCAGGAGGAAGTCACTTCCCCTGGAATAGTGACAACCAGTAATGCTGAATCTGCAGCGACCCAGGTTTTTTCCTGAGCCCAATCTGCCTGTTCTTTGATCAGACAGGCAAACTGTGTAACTTCAGGGTTACTGCAATATCCTCATTGTGTTTTTCTAGATCACAAAACCTAAGGGCTCCAGTATTTTCATTAAAATGTAATCAAAATAATATCCTTCCAGAAATGTTTTCTGTTTCTTGTCTAGTACAAAGGGACATAAACTGGGTTGGATGAATATTGCCCATTTGGCCAAGAGAGTGATATAGGCAATTAGGAAGAGGAAAGGAGCAGAAATAATGGAGCCAGCTCCTCCCAAATCAGGATGAAGCATGAAGCAAGGAGGAGGACAGCAGTTGGCAAAGCTAATTAAAAAAAAAAAAAAAAAAAAAAAAAAAGTAGTAACCTGAAATTAACTTTAAATTGTTCCTTAGACTTCAAAGAGAAAGATTATTAAAAAAAAAAACAAAAAAACCCCTCTGTTTTTAATATATAAACTATTTTTAAAGGTGACATTTCAAATAGAAAACACTATTCTGAAACTAATGCTTCATTTCACAAATATCACAGCCAAATAAAACATTGTGATGTTCCTAAACCCACTTTTAGAATCATAGAATTGTCAGGGTTGGAAGGGACCTTAAAGATCATCCAGTTCCAACCCCTCTGCCATGAGCAGGGAAACCTCCCACTAGAGCAGGTTGCTCACAGCCCCATCCAGCCTGGGATTAAACACTTCCAAGGATGGGTCTTCCCCCACCTCTCTGGGCAACCTGTGCCAGTGTCTCACCACCCTCATGGGGAAGAAATTCTTCCTCATGTCTAACCTGCATTGACCTATCTCTAGTTTTAATCCATTCCTTCTAGTCCTATTTTCCCTTTTTTTATTCAACAGGAACCACTCATAAAATTCAATCCAAATTTACAAATAGCTGAGTACCTTCCTAATTTACTCTTCATCAAAAAACTGCTTCATTTTAGCCCCAAATGTTCTAGTTCCATGTAACAGGGAAGTAGGGGACAAATGTTCTTCCCACCCTGCTCCATAGAGGGAAAGTGAGTGCCAGCAAATAACCTGCTTTTGCTGTTCCAGGGCCTGTGAAAGAGAGGTCTTTTCTCACTCTCTATAAATAGGATTTGACCCCTTCTGGGAGGCTGGACTTTGCAGAGGTTAATTAGTTTATTGGTTGTGGCCATAGTTCTGGCTGATTAGGATTTGGATGCAACTTGCCATCACTGCTCACCGCTCACTAGATACAGCATTTACAGTGCCGACGAAAGACAAGCCAAGAATACTTCCTCCTGGCACTCCTGAATTTACACAGGGTTTTCTGTTCAGGGGAGTAAAATTCCCTCCTCCTTCAGTGTCAGATCTCATATGGAGCAGCTGCCTTGGCAGAAACACTCGGCCTCTGGGACAACAGAGCAGGAGAATGGCTGGAGACTCCAGGTGGGGAAGAGGAGGGAATATCGACCATGGCCATGGAGGATCACAGCATCATGGGACAGAGAACACCTAATAGGCAAACACAAGGGCAAGTGGACTCCAGAAGATCTTCTCTGAGGTCTGTTTACCTCTGCAGCCCTCTTGTCCACACTGTCAGACGAACAGCTGGATGAACAGAAGCCAAATTCCAGGGAAATCTGCAGGGAGAGTAAGTGCACTGTCATCTGGCTTTCTTCAACACATATTTTGAGCTATCCCTGTCTCTCTTTTGGTTATCTTACACTGGTACAGGCTGTGGCCAAACATAACCTCTTCCAGTTTCGTGAGGGAAGATGTTGCCCTGCCTCACCAACTGGTTCTGCTAGTGGACAGGTTGGTTTGAAACCTGGGGCAAAACCAGTACTCCAGCAAGCTCTGTGTGAGGCAGCCTTCCTGCTTTTCCCAGGAGTGTGCATGAACATTCTCCCTCTTCTCGGGAGCAGTTGGGACCAGTTGAGCAGCAGCAGATTCTCCAGTGAGCCACTGTCTACTGAGAGGATATCTCTCCATGACCACAGAGATGCACGGACAGGCGTGATCCAACAGGGGACAGAAGGAGGCTGGTTTCTCTTCTCTTCCTCTCCATCAGCCTTGCTTTGCTGGACTGCTCCACTACAAGGTCACTGTGCAGTGCCCAATGTCCCTTCCTGGTGCCACCACAGGCCTGCACAGCACCCAGTCACATCTCGCTCTGCAGCTCTAAGCAGGAGAGAAAAAAGTCCTATCCTGCATGTCTGGCAGCACACACATGTATTCTCCTCTTTGCACTTCATGCACCTCTGATTAAGCCGCATGCATTATACCCAGTCCTATTATTGCTTAAAATATTTCTGGTAGTATTCAAATAGATTGGGGCTACCATGTGTCTTTGGTGAGTTTTGCTCAGTCATCATCCCTGGGCGTCACATAGTAGTCAGCTCTGGAAAGCCTTTAGGGACAAGACAAAGCTTCATCAAGAAGTCCCTGTCCCTCAGGAAACTGTTCATTTCTCCAGAGAGCCTGTGAACTCCTCGTGCTCATGCCAAGAGCAGGAGTGGTGCCAGATGATGTAGTACCAAAGATGGTCTAGCCCCACTGGCTTGGCTGCCAGCGTCTGATGAGAGACCAAGGGTTTCAGTGGCAGTGGTAGGTGAAAAGAACTGATGGGAGAACGAGGTAAAAGTGCAGAGAAGGAATAGTCCATTCCATACCAGTGGGAAAGGTTCTGCTTCACAGACTTGTTCTTGGATTACTTCTGTTGCAGGGTAGCTTGTACTGCTGCTGAAGTAAAGAGGTTTTTGAGAGGGGGGCTGCAAGCTATGCCTGTGAAAGTGTGTATCACGTATCTCTGTTCAGTGCTGCAGCTGACGCCCACCACGACAACGGCAGGGATCAAACCCCCAGCATTCAGGTGAGCTGAGGCACCCCCTTCCCTTTTAAACTGGCACATGGGCCAGGTACCATCACTGTGCTGCAACAAAATTTACCACTTCCAGTCTTCAGTCATGTCATGATGTACTGCTTTGGTGTCTGACGGAGCCAGGGCCCAGGCACTCCTCTGCTTCCACCTTACTGCTGAGCTATCCATCAGCAGGACTGTTTGGGGATTTGTATGGACTAGCTGAAAAACCTTCAGTGTCAGAAGAGTGATGGGGAAGGGAAAGTGGTAAATTGGATGTGTCCTCAGTTCCACTGGGGACATAATGGAGCGAGAGCAGAAATGTGACTCTTGGGCAGCACTTTACTGCTTAGGGCATTTTCTGTAGAAATGAGGAGAAGGCGTGTTATAAGCTATGCCAAGGACTGTTTGTGTGGAGCAAAACAAGGGCTGTATGCCTCAGCAGTGGTGTGGCATGGCCCACCTCCCCATGCATTGACAGGAGGAAGGGATCCTTGCCAGCTCTGAAGCAGAGGCTGCAACACCTTCCTGCAGGAGAGCCATGCCGGTGGCTAATTCCTCCTTACTGCCACACGGATGGGGCCAGATTTGTAACACACCTCTACCCTTCGTGTCTCCTCTTGGCCAACTCCTGGCAGTTATTTGCTGAGCAAGTAGATTTTAAATCTGTTCTCCGCCAGTGATCCTGGATCATAGTGTGCAGCAACCAGCTGTACACAAAGGCTAGAGGTGGAAGAGGGGCTGAATTTCAAGCTATGGGTACAAACCACCTTGTTGTAGAAAGAAGCCAGCAGCAGCATTAGCTGTCTCCACAAATTGATGGAGTCTTTAAATGTCTGATCCTCTAGACTCAGCAACACTGCCAGGTATTAGACTTAACAGACTGGTCAGTAGACTTAATATTAGCAGCGCTGTAGGGGTTGGTTTGTTTGTTTGTTTGTTTGTTTTGACAAATGATAGACTTGATAAAAGAATGGCTGTGCTTGGATCGAAGATGCTAGTACACCCGTAGTCTGGTGGACAACTAATGGTTCCACCACACCTGATCTCTACAGACGGGAGTTTCAACAGGTTCGAGCTTCCTTTTTAAGTGTTATAAACTGCCTAAAGCATACTGTGCTTACCCCCTTATCAGCTGTAGGATTCTGTTTCGACATATAAGCACCATAGGCTGTGTATGCTCGTGTGAGGTGTTCTCTGCAGACGTTGCTGGGAGACCAATCACTCTCACGGACAATTGTTTTAGAAGCCTAATTGCCAGATGTTGGTCTTGGATTTTTTCCTAACAAATTCAGAAGGTCACAAATCTTTGACAAATTATGATTTGTACTAAATCTGAAGTGGTTTAATCAAGATGCCTCCATGGACCCAGCCACAAGCCACTTGGGGCAATGGTTTTGGTGCTGTGGTTGTGGTCAGTGGGAGCTGGACTCCCATTGGTATCGATTAAGCTGAAGTTGTTGCAGGTGGGTGTGTGCTCAGAGAAAGGGCCAGAGGAAAAATTTGTTGCTCTCAGGGATTCCCCAGCTGCCTCAGGTGGGGCAGAAAGCAACCAAAAATACCCCCTCCCTCCCCTTTGTTGAAAGGAAGTCAGAGAGACAATCTCCTTCAAGGTGACACACACAGCTAATTCAAGAAGTAAAACTAGATGCAGCAGGAGTTCAATGAGCACTGTCAGGTATGGTAAAGCTTTCCAAATGCCTTTTGGCAACCAGGACTGGAGTTGTGCGCTCCCGCCCCAGCTCCTGAAAACGCAATACTCTTGCGCAGAAATGCCGAAAACCCTCACAGCTTCAGAGGAGGTGGTGTTTCCCACAACTGCCTGAGCTCTGAAATCAGGGGTCATGGAAGAAGCTCAGTTTTTGCTTAGAAGTAAAACGTAGCATCACAATGACAGGAAAAAAAAAAAGAGAATCACTGAAGCCTACACACCAAAAAACCAAGCAAAACAAATGCTTTTGGGGGTTTTTTTTTTCTTTTTTTTTTTTTTTTATCAGACCAATTTGTTTGAGTGATAGGCCTTGGCAAGGCTGCAACACTGTTTACCCATGAGCGTGTGGTCCTGAGTTCAGCTGCAGCCTTCTAGCTAAGGATGTATCCCAGTGCCAGTAGCACGCCTGTGCTGGTGCTGAAGATGCCAGGACAAGATCCCCGGTTACTGTCGTGAGTTGGAGCTGCTGCAGCCAACTGCAAGGGTTTCTCTGAACGGGGAGGTGCAGCGAGCCCAGCCTCAGACAGCAACACAGATACTGGGAGGCTGGTTCTCATGTCTCACTCTTGTATTTCACCATCCCATCAGGCCTCTGAGGAGTGTGCTAAATCTCTTGGGACTCTGTGCCATAAGAAAAATTAGGACATTGCTTTTAGGACCATGACAAGAAAGCTCTGGTGATAGTTTAAAGAGAGCTATTATCACTAAGGTCCAGACGTGTTTGTACAGGTGAGAGGAACAGGAAGGGACCTGAAACTGCTGTTTGAGCTTTCTTCATGCTCCATAGTGGGAAAAGAAGACACAAAGGCCATCTATCCACCTTCAAGGCCATTGTAACAGCTCCCCAGTGTAAGCACAGCTACCAGCTCTTTGCTAGTCCACAGAGAACTTAATGCAAGTGCCCTTTCCAAGTCTGCCAGGGTTTTGTTAATGTTTGCTGTGTTACCACAGTGCTCTCCACAACTTACACAGCTGTCATCTTGCATTCTGCTGGCTTTTCAAGGTTTTTTTTCTGATCTTTCTCCACTCTTAACACAGCAGTGACATGTTACATGCAAGTGACAGTGCTATGTGTTCTGTGTATCTTTACTGTACACAAACCAGCCAACAGATGTTTTTAAACCACAGTGTGCAGTGTATATTCAATTCATGCAAAAGAAGCCTGCAATAATTCTTTGTTTTGATTCAGAAGTTACTGGTGTTTGAATTGTGTAGTCGTTGTTTTGGAAAGATCTGCTGGCTACTCAATAGCTGGTATTATCGTGGGCAAGTAGGAAATGCCAGGATTACCTTCTTAGAATAGATAGCTAACAGTGACAACATTAAAAGAAAGTGAGATCAATGCCATTGTAGACCAAGTATCTTGCAGTACACATGGTCAACTGTTAGTGTAAGTAACCCATTATTTGCTTCCCACTTCCAAAATACGGACTCAATTTTTTTTTTACTTGCAGTTACCCAAGACATAAGGAGACAAAAAAACAGCAGAGACCCTCCTTGGAAAACTAGAGAAAGGAATTTAGGCAATGAGAAGGTAAAAGCAACTGCTGAATCAAGCAGAGGCGTGGCCTGCTTCAAAGAACAAAATGGGAAAGTTAGAGAAGGTGTCTGTCATGGAGAACTTGTGACCACTCTGGACTTGTGGATGCTATGAACTTGAAGAAGTTGACTTTGCACGATCACTGAAGCACACCACCAGTCCCTGCTTCCAAATGTCTCTCCAGTAGGTGCTTTAATTCTGGTGGAGGAGACTCTGTACATCTGTTTTTCTCCATGTAGGTGTGCGTATATCCCATGTGGAGCAGGATACGCCTATCAGAGTATAGACTCTGTCTGGGTTGCTGACTGCTGAACTGCTTTGCACCCTGCAAGTTATCCCTTTGCTAACACCATCATGATTCAGTAGTTTAGGAACCCTGAAAATTAGTAGAGTGAGGCACTCCTGAACAAAGTGTCCTGAATCATCTCATGAAGAGCCTATTGACAGTACATGTGGTGTGGGCATTAACTTCAATGTCTGAGCTAGTCACAGGCATAAATGTGCTGTCAGAATGGAGAGTGCTTTCAGTCCTCCCTTGACCTTCTTCATTGACCTCCATGGGCTGGAGCATCCCCACAGGCAAGTGTCTTCACTGTGGTGTGTTGCCAGAGCAGATGCTGGGCTCCACCCGTTGACTGGTGCTTGCAGGAGGAGGAGGACCTTCATCCACACCATAAAGCAGAACTTGCATGTGAGCGGGAAGGGCTTCAGCTTCTCCACCTGCATCATGGCTGCATGGCACAAAAAAAGACTCCTTAGAAAAAGGTATATGCAGAGCATACCCAAGATTACCCAGGATGTTCAGATTAACACTTCAGAAGCAACTTTAATTCTAGTGTTTCTCAACTTCCAAATTCTTGACATTCCAGTCTTGATACAGTCCTTCTAAATTATTTTACCTGCAGTAGAGATACAGCAAAGACACGGCTTTAATCCACATGGGTGGATGTGCAGTGTTCCTGAAAGAATATAAATTTCAGAAAAGTCAAACTGAACAGAGGAAACATCAGGGGTTAATTTGATGGAATAATGGTCTTGGGACAGCATGACTTCTGGTCGTGTTGAAATAATAGCCATTTTGCCTTGGCTTGCTTTAACCTGGTAACTTAAACTGTAGGAGTTTGATATCCTATAAACATTTGTTCATCATTGTCTTTGAAAATGCATTTCTTCACTTCTAATTGGCTTCAGTTTTATTGCTATAAGAAAAGAAAAAAACCACCTCAACACTTAGCAGTAGTCAAACAGAATTCATTTTCGAGTAACTCAGAACAGTCTCTTTGAAGGTGAGCTTGCCTTGCCAAATCTTTAAAGTTTGCCATATGTACCAATCATGCTGCCAAATGTAGTGATGTGATTACAGATAAACAGCTTTGGCAAATTTTCACTAAGACTTTGTCTTGATCAGAGATGTCTAAAGCTTGCCAGGAGCATGTAGAAACACGTCAGCTACTAATGGGTTGAGCTCCTAATAGGTGAACTGGGAATTATTTGAGAATACATATTTCCAAAGGAAGAAAAAGGATTCTTTTCATTTAACCTTAAATAGAAATCAGGCCTGAAAGAGCACGCTGAACCTGGCATAGCTGGAATCTCACCTCTCTTCCTAAAGACGGTTCTTCATCATTTCCCCATTCCCAGTTAGTGTGGGAATGTTGCCAGGAGGCAGATGTGACAGTGACGTTGTCAGGAACAAGTGCTTGCTAAATTCCCTCTCCACCTACCAGGAAATGCCCAAGTTCCCTGCTGATGTAGCAGCTTAGATAGTGTCTGTGAAAACGTATTGTCCATGGGTTTGGCTGATTTTAAGACAGAATTTGCTAATTAACCAAAATTTACCTGATCAAAATCCAGTTGATTCATTGCCTTAAAGCTGCTCCAGGGCAAAGGATAGGTGGACTGTCCCAGGACTAAGGATCCCCGATGAAAAAGAAGCAGCCTTCTCTAGTCCTGTCCAGGTCTGCCCTGCTGAGCCATCTGTGTCTCTGGGCCTCAGCATCAAGGGGTCCTGCGGTCTGCTGGCAAACTCTTGTCTCTGCCAGGCCATGAATAGATAACACCTGAGTCTGGGGGATACCAGGCTGCAAACGGTGACTGCAGTCCACCCTGCCTCAGTGTCCCTCTCTGTAAATGAGAATGATGACACTTCTCAGGAGGTAGAGTGCTTAGGGTCTGCAGTGCTGCTATGACCTGCTGAGATATTTACACACGTGGTTAATTTTTCCATACCATACCATACCATACCATACCATACCATACCATACTTTAATACCAATGTCAATGAAAAAAAACCCCAAAAATCTGTTAACTAGTAATTGCAATTAGTCTGCATGGGGTGAAAGGCACTACATTCTATTATTACCATGCAGATGGCACATGTGAGAGGAAGACAACTGCTGAACTTTGTTCACAAGGCAAGTGGTTAATTCTGCCATTGTATTTCTAGTGTCATCTGCTGTCCAGCACAAATACTTCTCTTCTCAGGCTGGCTTATCCACCTCCTCTCTTAATTGCCTGAGGAAGAACAGCAAAACTTTCCTTCAAGAGGTTTGCACCTCTCCTTGACAGTCAAACCGGAGTAGAGGAAGATGTTTCTTCTGCCAATGTCCCCTCCTGCCTGGCAGGAAAATGAGGATGGATCCTGCCATCTGAGAGGCCCTGCAAGTGTGAGCACCAGCCTTAAGCAGCAAGCCCAAATTAGCCAGTGCATGTGCCGGGTGGATGAGGCACAGCTTGAGTCATGGGCCGTGAGTCCAGGATTATTGCTCCAAAGTGGGCATGTGTCAGCAGTGTTACAGAAATCCAAGCTCTGTGCTGACCTGCTTACCTTGGAGCTGACAGTCCCCATGTGCCGGACTCTGGGAATTGCTCCTTACGGCAGCTGGAGCCTGGCAGGAATGAGAACTCAGCAGGAATTGCAGGTGCCTGTGCAGAGCTGGGCCAGCTGACAGCAGCCCTGCAGAGCTGGCGGTGGCAGCAAGGGCTGGCTCTGGCAGGCATCAGCACTAATGATACATATTCTGGGGTCTCTCTCTCTCTCCAGATCCTAAGAGGATAAAGGAAAGGTAGATGACCCAGTCTGGACACAGGAAAATATTACTTTTACTGTGTTGTTTGGTCGTTTCTTTCCAGATAGTGGCTGCAAGCATTTTTGTATTTTCTCTACTGCTACAGTTTCGGAAACTTGGGCAGCTCTTGGGCCAGGTTAGAGAAGCAAGAGGTGTTTCAGTCTTAGTGATCTACAGCAACATAGTCCTGGGCTTGCCTTCCTTCACATTTGCTGGACATCTGAAGTAAGCGTGAGGTGCCTACTAAAGTCTTTTTTTGGGGACACAATTAATCTCTTTGAGTTCTGTCTTAAGCCCCACGCTATGCATCTGTATCCTTTTAAGGAGACATTGCTAAAAAATGAATGGGCTTTGCTGCAAAATCCAGACCAGACAGTTTCTAGATCATTTTCTCCACATGACCTGTCCACCTGGCACGAGCACCAGTCTCTCGTGTTGCCTCCCAGGGAAGTGTTGGGAGATGCTGCACAGGTCAAGGAGACCTCGCAGGGAATGCAAGGAGCTGTTTCCTAAGGCGGTATGAGCTGAGGGACTGAGGGACAAACACACCTCCTGAACCAGCAGGGTCCAGAGGTGTGATCTGGCCAATTTTGCCACTACTCCATTAGGCCGGTGCACTTGATTTCATTTCTGTGTCCTGAGGCTGGGGCTCATCCAGGTCTTGAACTGATTGATGGATGGGACAGAGCCCGGATCTACCTGGTCCACCAGTTTAGACATGGCCTAATTTATCTCAGGGGTACAGAAGTCAGGTGTGATACATTTTGAGGATAAGAAGCATCACTGCTAAGGAAAAGCTTTACATTTAAAGCTACATTTAAATACAAGGTGCTTGATTAGTTAGTGTTAATGACTGAAAGCTGAGGCAGTACCATGAGCCTTGTCCATGCTCCAGTCCACCAGGACACTGAGAGATTTTCACTGTCCTGGTCCTCACCCATTGCCACCCGTGTGCTTCAGCAGCACCCAAGCAACTCGTCGCACATGAGCTTCTCCTCAGGCTCAGGTTTACCCATAAGACCATCTATGCTGATCTCTTCATCTGCCAGAAAAAGCAGCACCAGAAGCAGAAACTGAATTTTTACCTAGCTAGTCTTCTCCTTTTGGTGATTTTTGGGGTTTGTTTATGTCTTCAAGAAAATAAGGGACTGAATCAAAAAACAAGGTTCCACTGCTGCCACTGCTCTTCTCTTCTCTTCTCTTCTCTTCTCTTCTCTTCTCTTCTTCTTTTTCTTTTTCTTTTTTTTCTTTTTTTTTTTTCTTTTTTTTCTTCTCTCAGAGTTGTCCTTTCAAAAGCCATTTAAATTACTCTCAAGCCAGGAATTTTCCCAGACATGCTTTAGAGCTAAGAGGACAGGGAATAGTTCTTCCATTGCAAGCCTTATTTAGTCATTTACATGTGACTTTTTGAACTGTTTTCTTCTTTTTTTTCTATAGCATTAGTAAGAAATAGTTCACAGCACTTACTATGGTGAAAGCAGACTGGCAGTGACTTGATATAGAACCCAAGACCATTTTTAACCATCTCATATTCATCTGCTCAAAATGTGCAGCAGGATCCAGCGCTGTGTAGCAATGAACTCTGAAATTTTGGGTCATACTAGGAAAATTCATCACAGCAGTTTATTTCAATGTTAATTCTTCATATCAGACTGGGAGAGAAGACAGGACAGGAAGATCAGAAAAGCAGAGACCATGATCCAACCTAGTTCATCCCATTTCCCAAAACACCATCTGAAAACCGTGATGTAGCTGAAGACCTCCATGCTTCAGGCATTACTCCGGATCTTCTCCTCCCCAGATGACTCCTCTCAGAGTGGGTGCAGGTCCAGGAGGACTGGGAGCATCAGAGGCAATCTTCAGCAGGGTCTCTGGCACGTTTCTAGGCTACCTAATGTTTGCAGAGGGGTAAGAGGGCAGATCAGAGCCTGCGCTCCCACAGCATGCTTTGTAACCCATCCTCCACACTGGACTGGTATTTGACCATGGGGCCAATAAACCCCAACATCTTTAATCCAAGAAGGAGGTGGAGGCACTAAACTGACACCTGAACCACAAGACAGTGCAAACTGCTTCCCAGCAGACATTTCCAAACTAATTTTCAGTCATCTGAGCCTCAAAAAAATGCTGTGTTTGCCTTTCTGTATATCCAGGCATTTAAAATATTATAATAGGAGACACTTTTGGATTACAGCTCCTTTTGGAAGCGAATCAAACCTCTTGCTATTTAAAACTAAATGTTGAATTGTTTCAAAGACATTAATAATATTATGTCCAGTGGAGATGTACTACGCTTTTCAAGATGCCTAGTTTGTACTGACAACAGTTCAAATATATTTATGTTGCCCCATCAAAAACTCAGTAGTTTCGACTTTCAAGAGGATGTTTTTTAAACATCTTGGGTAAATGGAGAATTTGACTTTCTGCCCGGGACACCCTGAGAGCTACTCCTCACAAAAAAAGGGGAGAAAAAAAGCAACTAATAGGATAATAAATCCCAACATTTTTCTCTAAACAAGAGTTGTTTTAGTTAAACTAGAATTCACTTCATTTATAATAGCGCCCTACGTTTCTTTAGGCTATTGTATTTAATAAAAAACTCTGAACTCATCCATCATTATGCACACTTTACAGATTTCACTTTAAACACCGCTGACTAAAACCTCCATTTATCAAGCCTGTTTTGCCTAGCAGTTGTGGACTAATTTATTTCCACTTTGAAAGATTTGGTATCTTTGCGTTGAAGCGAACACTGCGTTTGTCAGAGATTCACACGGTGGGGAACACACCCCGGTGAAATCAGTGTATCCCTACACCACATTTCAGCACTAATTTCCATCTCTTAGGATCCACCAGATGAAGGAGGGAGCCTGGGTGGGCACTGGGCTGGAGGACAGATGATGCTTTGAGCTGTACCCTGCTGCAGCAGCTAGGGGCAGAGGCTGAGGATGGCTCGCAGGGAGACAGGAATGCACAGGGAGAGATGGGGAAGTCTCAAATCTGGCATACAAAGGTTCTAAGGCAGAAACCCAAGCACAGGGAAGTATCAGAGGTTTCCTACACATTTTGAACCTTGCCAATCCTGTGCAAAAAGAAATTCAAAATACAGAAGTATAAGCCAGACTTCTCTAACCAGTCCAGCAAAGAGTAAAGAGATGTTTTGTTGAGCTCAGAGATGAGCCACTTCTAGCCTGAAAGATGCACATGCAGGATCATCCTCCACGTTTGTCTCTACAACATGGTTTCTACAGCAGCTGATAACATAAACTTCAATGCAAAAACACATGAAAGGATGAAACTTCAGAAAATTCCCCTTGGGTTTGTTCCATCAAAAGGAGGACACAGGCCAGAAAGAAATCCCTGCTTTTGGCAGCCCAGTAAGCAGAGCCCTGTGCTCCCTTCTCCCCACCACTCTGAAGAAAAAGCAAATGATGACCAAAACCACAGCTATACTGGGGTGGATAGAAGAGCAGGACCGGGGAGTAGGCTGTATTACTGGAAGAGAGTAAGGGGTTAGCTTGATTTTCCTTGGTATACTGAAAAGGCTGTGATGTACACATTCAGCCCTTACCAATCCACCCAGCAGCATCCTTTTGCAAGGCTGAAAAACTTTAGTAATTTCATTTGACTGTCAAGAAAGGCTCTATGTTGCATAAAGCCAGCATTGGCCAGTTTCTACCTCTGTATTACCCTAAAATTATTACTGCTCATAGGTTTTTCACAAACACACACACACACATTTGAATTAGGTTGACCAAACCATTTTAAAACATCTTCTGAAAAACACAGGATGGTTACATATGAAAGGAAACCACCTCAGTCAGCATCAGTCAGGGTCTGCAGCTCTGCTCTGTGGTTGGATTATTGTATGTGATGGAGAGGAGGGGCATTGCCAGAAATCCTTTGTTAAAAACAGTAACTGTTAGCAAAACCAGCAGCCACTTACCAGGTTTCAAATGCATTGCAACCTTCCAGGGGCTTGGTTTTCTTTTATTTTCTTTCATAAATTTCCAAGCTGACACTTACAGGCACATTAAATGTCAAAAGGTAGTTATGAATATCCTTTTCTCTTCCCTTTGGGAAAGGAGAGGTGTTAATAGAGACCATCTGTCATTCATCTAGTTTCCAGCCCAGCCCCAACCCTTGACAGTACACTTTCTTTGACTTTCTTTTTCTGGCTGACGTACCTGTAGAAGCCCTTCTAACTATTATTTGCATCCCTTGCCAAGTTCAGCTCCAGCTGCTCATTGACCTTCCTGACCCCATCCCTACACAACGGAGCAGTGTTGACACTCCTCCCAGGACACCTGTCCCTGCTCCTACTGCCTGTGCAGTTCCTTCTTGCCCTTTAGTTTGACCAGCAGGTCTCCACTCAGCCATGCTGGTCTCTTGCCTTCCCTGCCTGGTTTCTTACCCCTGGGGATCGAGAGCTCCTGAGCTCTACAGAAAGTGTCCTTAAAGATCTGCCAGCTCTGTTCTGCTCCCTTGGCCCTGAGGGCTGCTTCCCAGGGAGTCGTACTGACTAACTCCTGGAAGAGCTGGAATTTTGCTTTCCTAAAATTCAGGGTCCTGTCTTTACTCTTTGCCTGACTCTCATCCCTCAGGACAGTGAGCTCCACCAGTGTGTCACCACTGCAGCCCAGGCTGCCTCTAATCTTGACGACACCAATTAGCTCACTTGTGTTGATGACCAGCAGGTCCAGTGTCACATCCCCTCTGGTAGGGCTGCCTATTGCCTGACTCTCAAGTTCTCCATGCACTTCAGGAGTCTCCTCAATTGCATACAGGTCACTGTGGTTCTTTTCCAGCAGGTGTCAGGGTGGTTGAAGTTGCCCAGCAGGACAAGAGCCTGTGACCGTGACGCATCCTTACTCCTGGAGTAAGAAGTCTTCATCAATAGGCTCCCCTTGATTGGGTGGCCTGTAGTGGTCACAACCACAAGGTTCCCTTTGTTGCCTCGGTCTCCAATTCTTACCCATAAGCTTTTGACCTGCTCATGGTTATTCTTCAAGGATTGCTCTTCACACTCTATCCATTTCTTGCTGTCAAGGGCAACCCCTCCACCCCTCCTTCCTCATTTGTCTCTTCTGAACTGCCTGTACCCATGGGTAACTGCACACCAGCCAAGGGACTTGTGCTACCAAGTGTAAGTAAGAACTAGGTTGTAGCTTTCTAGCAGCACAGTGGCTTCTGTCTCCTCCTGCTGTCACCTCTGGCACGTTCAGCTGGCACTTTGAGCCGGGCTGTTGTCTCTGTCACAAGAGGGGCAAAAGGGAGGAAGGTCAGCCTCCTTGCTCCACTACTCCGGGGTTTTAGGCATTTTGCCATGGCTTATGGCTGCTTTCTGATTCATGGAGAGAATAGTTAAATAGACAAGCCAACAAATAGCTGTCTTCAGAGGATGTTGCCCAAAACAGTTATTTTTCTCAGTTCATATTTTTTGCTGGGGAGTTTTCTGCATGGAGGAAGGAGAGCACACAGCAATTGCTGTAGCTGAACAATTCAGCAGTTTCTTATGCAGTTTGTTAGGAAGCCTCTGGTTAGATTCTCACAGAGAGACGCACAGGACTGCAATCTGTGAGTATGGGGGGAAAAAACCCAAACCCAAACAAAACAAAACCAACAACTCTATTCCAAGGAAAAGAGTCTTTTCCCCTTCTCAGCCAGCAACTGGGATATGCACAGAAATACGAAGCCCTGTGTTTCTAGTACAGGAGTAAATTCAGTATTAAACAGTTGGGGTTATGCCAAGCATCCATATCAGTGTGAAATCTTCCTGGTTTTTCAAATTCCATTAAATTTGTGGCCTCAAGACAATGAGATCTGAAGGTGAAAAATTTGGTAGCACACCATTTTTGTGTTGTCATTTAACTTTCAGCAAGTTACCTGGAGAACCTCTTTCTGTTTTGCTCAGTGACAAAAAAAAGCTAAATAGGTGTACCTGTCTTGTCTTTTTTAATTTTTATTGTCATTTAACCCTCTAGAAGGTCCCACATTATTCTCTCTTTCTTTCTAATAACCAAATGTCCACAAACCTTTAAAATCTCTCTATCCCTCCTGTTTTCATTATTCCTTTCAACTATGTCAGCCATCTGGCAGACGAAGGGGTGAAAGCAAAACCCTACACTCTTGGTTTACTTATGTTCTAATACTTCAGCATTATTCTCCATTACTTTCTTTCTGCATCCTAATGTTTTGTTTTGACTCCCCACCTCTGCTGCCTGCTAAATAGAGGTGTTCACTGAGCTGTCCACAATGGTGTTAAGGTTTTGGGGGTTTTTTTTTGAGTGGTTGCACTTGATTTGGGATCTTGTTGTGTGTCTGAAAGGTATTTACCTCCAGCGGGCATTGTTCCACTTCTGTCTGCCTTGAGTTTCACTTCCCAGTGAACTGACCAATGATCAAGACTTGCAAATTCTTCCCAGGTATCAGCCAACCTCTATACAATAACTGGCAGTTGCCAAGTTTACCCTTTTACATTTTCCCTTTTTCCAGGTCATTAATGAATTTGATAAATTGTATTGGCTCGGTTTGGCAAAGTGGTTAAATCTGGGCTTGTTTGCTCTGTTCAGAGGGATGTTTGAGTGCACGTCTGGCTTTAGGCCAATTCATATAATGGGACTTAAGCACGTGCTTAAATTTAAGCACGTGCTTAAGTGTTCTGCTGAACAGAAATGGGGTGACCCTCAATAAGCACAAACCCGCTTTTTGTTCATCTTCCCGATGTACTAAAACCTCACTTCTTCTCTTTGCATTATTGCTTCATATGCACTTCTTCACATGCACTATCTGTGTTTTAATAGTAAAAGTGATACATTTCCATAACAACAGCTTATATGAGAAGTTTTCAACAATCTTCTCAAAGGAGATCTCCTCTAATCTTTACTTTTTTTCTAATCTTTTCTTTATAATCTTTCTTTTGTCAGTGAGTCGCAAGAAATAATAGAGCATTCAGAGAGGTGAGTACATGTGGAGTCACGAGAAACAAATCCAAATAACTGAGAACAGAAAAGTTTGTCATTCAAACTACTCATACTTTAAATGTTGGGGTTTTATTTTAAGTGTTTTTTATTCCAGTTTCTAATGAATTAATTGTTAAATTGATATTGGTGTTTAAACTCAAAGAAAGTAGTGCATTTCTTTGGGAGAACTTCTTGTGAGCATGCCAAGCCATGCCCAGCTCTGCCAGAGCAGACTCAGCTGGTATTCCTCAGCCCTTTCTAAGGTGAAATAACCCAGAAGACAGGAAAAATACCTTTGAGGGGGCTCTTTGTACGTGTCTTTAGATTTTATAAAGCCTCACAAGAGCTTAACTCCAATTTCTATTTAATCCCTCGACAACAAATGCACTTCAATAAAAAAAAAGTTCATCTTTATTACCTTCTCCCAGCGTATCTGTGAGACAGAAGTGTCCTTATTTCTCAAAAGACACCAGTGTAAAGGCAATGCCATTGAGCTCCTTCTCTCAAGAATGCCCAACCCCGAGGCTCCTGTGCACACGAACGCTCCTGGTTATGCTGGTAACAGCAGGCTCGGCAGTGCAAGATCAGTTTTGTCTGGTTTTCACCTTGTGATAGAGTGACAGGAATGGAAGAAAATGCTTGCCTGCTTTTAGCTAAATCCAAAAGGCAATGCTTACACGAGCCATTCAGTGAAGCCTGGAGAACTATGGCTGGAGCTGTTTATTGCACACGTGGCTTGTGTCGTTGCGCAGTTGCAACTGCGAGAGAGAAACGGCGATACCTTAGATATTGATTTTGTATGGGGGAATTCCTCCCAAAAGCCAAAGAGTTGTATCAAGGGGAGCTGCTCAGAAAAGAGAGATTTCTCCATCTGGCAATATTGGATTTCATGCCTGTAAAGCAAAAATGATATTATGCACATAACAAAACATAAACACGTTGTAAAATGCATTCAGCCCAGATTCCAAACACATTGAATACTGCATGATTTAATGATGGATATACTCAGAAAAATATCCCAGTGGGGGGAACTATAGACTCCAAAATGACAGCTGCTATCATTCCAAAACAAGTAATTGCTTATAAATGAATATTTTTCATGATAAATTATTGAATTACATGAAAATCAGATGACTGCCTGCTGCCAAATTTGTTTTCAGTTTCACAAGACAGAATGGAATGTGCTGCAGACAGTGAGTGAAATTAAAAGCTGCTGGTCTTTTCCCATAAAGGGCTGATATTTTCCCTTAGACATTCCCAGTATCTCATAAACCTGCAAAATAGTGGTCCTGAGTAATGGCTATCTAGCTAGATATCCAAAATATTTTAGATATATAGGATTTCAGGGAATCTCTGCCTAATCCGAGCCAGTTGTAGTGTAAGTTGCTATTTCATATTCATCTTATGTTGATTCCTAGTTCAAACCCACACAGCCCCAGTATCTGTGACAACCACTAGCTCTTGCAGGGACACTCTCAAGATATTTTTAACTAGTGCATTTCTCCATTTTTACTTTTTTTATACTTTTATGTTTGCATCTGAATAATTTGAAAATACACTTTTCTTTATATGCGTTGCTCTAGTTTGAGTTGGCAAGTCCTTGCCTTCTGCCCATGTTTTGAAGAGGGGTGAAAATAACTTGAAGTGGCTGCTTCAGCTGAATCACATCCTGAAGTCTTCACTGGAATGAAGCTTCCAACACAGATAGTCTGAGTTGTCTGGGAGTGAGATGGTCAAGACTGGAGGGTCTGGCTGATCCTTAAGATCATTTTCAATCTGCCAAGTCCTTCCCTCAGTCAGCTGGTTCATGCACGCGGACTAGTTAATGCTGGTGGCAGAAGTTCTCTGATGGAAGCAAAATACCATGCATAATCTGTCTTGTACCAGAGAGCCACTGCAGCAGCTGAGCTAAGTCCTGTAATTGCAGCTTTGGCATCAGATCTGAATTTCAAAAGGCAGCACAGCTATATCGTATTTCTTTACAGCCTCACGTAGCTTCCTGACTTCTGGGATCTTCATTGCATCCTGCTGTCAGGTAAGCCAAGTGACAATAAAGCCATGAGCATATCGCTGCTTCCTCAGCAGGGAAACGTTACTGGTCCTCATCCCAGAGTGGGGAATTGCAGGGGAAGACTATAACAACAAGAAAGGGTGCAATCATAATTCCCCTGATAAAAACTTCCAATTGCTCTCAGACTTTGGTTCAGAGACCACCTTAGCTGGAAATCGTACCTTTGTGGTCAAAAATAATTAATTAACTTTTTTGCCTCTTATTCTTCTATCACATTTTTAACCCATTGGTACTTCTAACCACTGTAGCATCTTATGGAAACAAGCTCCTTGCTTTAAGTACACATTGTGTAAAGAAATGGATGATGTTTTCTTTAAACCTGGAAGCAGATGTCTGTGTTTACACACTGATATGTGTGTGATTTTATATTTATATATGCATACATAGTCTCACAGTTTGTGTATCACATGTCTTTGGAAGGTTGGCTTGTTTGTCTGTGGCATTTGTCGGAAAAATAACTGCCAAATCTAATAAAATTAAGGCAGTTTTAAGAAGAAAAGCTTCTTTGTTGTTTCCCCCATCTGACCTTTCCCTTCAAATCCTTCCGTATGCTAAACTCTAGATTCACTTCCCTCTAAAAAGGCTTCAGTCGCTGTGGTTGCTACCTCAGAGAGCGTGATGAAGAATAGAAGACTAGGTCAGCAGTAATGGGAAAGTAATGGAATAACCACAAGCTTATTACAAGGAGATCAAAAATTCCCATCTCTGACATCTGACTGGCTGTCACAGAAGCAAAAATCAAATGCATTGGAAGTTTTCAAGTGTACACCAGGGTGGATGCAGACTTCCTCTGCCTTTAAAGACCAAAAGCTGAGGTCTTTGGGATGCTTCTTTCCCCCTTCTTTTTTTCCCTTTTTCTTTCTTTTTTTCATTTTGTTTCTATGTTAAACTGCATTGCAGATCACTTTCTACAGCATGGCCATGCCGCGAGTGAATTCTGATGTTATTATGTCAGACCCTGGTGATACAAATCTCTTCACAATTCAAGCATTCACCACTTTAATAGTTTTTGCTCAGTGAAAGCTTGTATGTGATGACCCTGCCTGTCAATTACTTCTGGATATGGCATTCGGCTTCTTTTGATGTTTTTTTTCTGTGAGACAGTTGGACAGATCACCTTGTGATGAGCTTCAGGTTTAGAGAAACCCACTGGCTCTCACTGATAAAGGCAGTGGGCCCCAAGCAAGCAGATTCCTGCCAGACTGTGCAGTACAGAGCTGGATAAAGAAGGCTTAATTTCTCTGTTGGGAAGGGGCTTGAAACACAGAAGTGGAGCGAGGCTTTTAGTCTTTCTGATCTGTAGATAAGAGCCTCACAAAGCCTAGTCAAGGTTACTCACCTTGCATTATAAAGAAACAAAGAACATCTTCAGATCCAGAGCTAATCAGTTCCAAGGATAACATTAAAGCAAGTGATGATTATAAAAGTCCTGTTATTAAACTGCAGTGGGCCAAGGGCTGTAAAAGTCATGCATTTGGTGTTCAGATGCTTTCACCTTTCCACGACTATGCACGGTTCACTCAGACCAGGTTACGGAATGTTAATTTGTGCCTCATCAATACTAATGGGCCAGGAATTATGACATGTTTTATGTTATCATTCATTTAAAACAGATAGTTTAGATTTCAGCCACAAGCTAAAGTTTATATATATTATATTTATTACAAACAACAGTGAACACTTAAGAGCCATTATTTTAAATCTAAATGACATTGTGTTTAGTATCCATTTCCTCTGGCTCTGAAATGTGCAGCCTGTGGAGTCTGTCCTCTTTCCCTGGAGTTCTCCTGGATGAGAAGTGACAACTCCTCACAAGTTACCAGAAACAGAGGAAAACGTGGAGCCCTGCTCCAATGAGCTGTTTCACATTACAAGAATTCACAGTGATCATCAGACAGAAGGAAAGCAGTGGAGCTTGCGAGGGCAATGTCGTGCAGTGAATCACTAGCTATTGCCAGCGTTAATGAAACAGGGTGGGGAGGGTGCTGCTTAAACAGAAAACACAGGAGAAAACACATTGAATCAGAGGAGTGAGCCCCAAAAAGTACCAAAACTGCACCGTGCTTCTGAAAATCTTGCCAGTGTCCACTTTTTATACTATATTGCATCCGGAGATGCAGATTGTGCAAAGGGCTGTAGACAGCTCTGGCAGCAGAGCGAAGGGGCTGTGGTTCCTCCCCTGGTCCCACCTGTGCCCATGGCTGATATGCAAGGCAGGGTACTGTGTTGGCAGCCCTGGCACAGCCTCACCAGCCAGGGCCACCATGGGCTTCCATGAATGAAGGTGCTGAGCTGGGTTTGGCTTGGATAGGGCTAATTTTCAGCAGAAGCTGGGAGGGGCCCCAGGCAGGATAGGCGACCAAAGCAGCCAATGGGATATTTGATAGCAGACTGACATCACGCCTGCCATGGAAGTGGAGGGCAGAGGTGTGGGTTTTAAGTGCAGCGGGTGGTTCCTAGGGCTAGTCAGTGAACTCTGTGTTTTATATCACTTGCTTCATATATTATTTCATTAGTATTTTTGTTATTACTGCTGCTTCTTCTCTCTTTTTGTTGTTCTATTAAACTATCCTTATCTCAACTCACAGGATTTTGCCTTTTTCTCCTGATTCTCCTTCCCATCCCAGTGAGCAAGCAGCTGCATGGTGTTCAGTTGCTGGGTGGGCCTAAATCACGACAGGCATGAAAGGGGACATCACGTCCCCATCCTTTCCTCTCACTGCTATCTGCATTTCCAATAACAGAAGACCTAGCTAAAAGCTTCTAGCTTGCCTGCTTCTCTTCTCTTCTCTTCTCTTCTCTTCTCTTCTCTTCTCTTC
>JANVCC010000072.1:2146935-2200855 GCA_025345505.1 Todiramphus chloris collaris
TTCTCTTCTCTTCTCTTCTCTTCTCTTCTCTCTCTTCTCTTCTCTCCTTGCCAAAACTCAGCCTGGCTGCCCTCTACAACCGTTACTCTCTCCTTAAGGGCCATAGGTGCCAGGAGGAGAGGAAGAGGTTACCTACCTCCACCTCACTGACCAGCCTGACTGGTGAAAGCAAAACCTGCCATTCTGAATTACTCTTGGTTTAATGACTTCTTTGAAGGGAGGCAGTAGTGGGCTGTCCCTGCCAGCATGGTGGAACTGTTGTGCTGGGCAAGTGGAGCAGTCCTCAGCCCCTCAGTGCTCACAACGTGAAGAAGTGTAAATGAACTGCAGTAGAATAGGTCTCAGTGCACCACTTCGAGTGGAAATAAAGCAAGCAATTTAGAGAGTTTTCAGGTGCTTCGTTTTTTCATTTTCGGCTTTCTACACAAATAAAAAGGCTTAAACTATTATTCAGTCTCCACTCAGAGTATAATTTTGACATGCAGAAATCTGATTTTGTGATCAGAAACACATGTAGAAAAGCATTTAGAAGTCAGCAAAGACTCCAAGCATGATTTTATTGGGAGCTTGGGTATGCCCTTCAGAGTAATTGGGACATGGAATGTGGAAGTCATTTTTACAGGAAAATAGGGATAAGGCCTCCTGTAGCCAGCCTCAGGCAATGGAGTGAGTAAAATATCAAGAAGAATTCACATTCAGCTTGATAATAAGGTTTCCAAGCATGTTAATTAAATGAAGTCTCACATCCCTAGCCCTGTTGGTTTAAACATTTAAAAGCATTAACATTGCACAATAGAAACATAATTTCCCCTCCCTCCAGATGCCTATACTTATTTGATTTTCCTAGCTGTTAGCTTTAAACTTTCTATGAACATGAAAACCTACCCTTTCAGCAGTGCTGTTGTATTTTTCCCGTTCATTCTTCTTTAATGCTCATTTTAGGTACTAATTGGCAACAGTAGTTTTTTAAAGACTTTTTTTTTTTTTTTAAATGGGACAGCTCCACTGTTTATCCTCTGCTGAGGCACCATTTTCCACAGCCTGTCTTTGAAGTAAAACAATAGAAAAATGGCATCTGTTTGGTCCTGAAGGCCTGAGCCTTCCCACCTAGCACAGAAGAGATCTCAGGAGCAAGGTAGAGCCAGAGGAAATCTCTTGAAATACATCCCATCTTTCTGCTCTTTATAGCACTGGCTTAACTGCAAGTAAATTGATGAAATCCCTTTGGGGATGCAAAAGTGTCCACCTCCTGACAAGAGAGACCCGTGCAGCTACTCAGGTGTGGAGACAGAGGGACAGTGACTGGACAAGGGAAATTAGGAGCATACAGGGTGCAGGTAATTAGGAGCATACAGGGTGCAGGTAATTAGGAGCATACAGGGTGCAGGTATGTGTATCTGCTGGCAAAAAGCCCCCTTACAAATGGGAGAACTGGAGCTGTGCTGTGGCTGTGTCTCTAACGAAAGAAAGCTCTACAGCTGGCAGAGAAGACACCAAGATTCCCTGCTCTTCAGCCCACTTACTCAGGCATTTCTCCAGGACGCAGACAGGGAGAATATCCTGAAGATCAGCATATGCAGGTTCAGGGCTCATTTCAAAGCCAGCAGCCGAAAAGTCCCATTACCAAGAAAAACCTAGTACACATGGAGCAGTCATAGAGACAAAGGAAAGCCTTTCACTGGCAAATCCCACATCTTCTTTGTTAAGTTAAAAGATGTGATTTAAAGACTATGAGGATATATACTCTTCTCCCTTGACTAGTCCAGATTACCTTGGCTCTCTTGCAGGAATGATAGCATGCTAGTGAGGGACAAGCCAGGATCCCCACACTGGGTTTGGTTGGGATAGAATTAATTTTCTTCATAATAGCTCATAATGGGCTGTGTTTTAGATTTGTGATGAAAACAGTGGTTGTAACACAGGTTACTGCTGAGAAGTGCTTGTGCAGCATCAAGGTGTTTCTTGTTCTCACACTGCTCTACCAGAGAGTAAGCTGGGAGTGCTCAAGAAGTTGGGAGGGGATATACAGCTGGAACAACCAACCACAACTGACCAAAAGGATATCCCATCCCACCTGATGTCCTACTCAGCAATAAAACTTGGGAGGTGGAAGTTGGTGGGGTTGCCTGGGGCCTGGATGGGCATCGGTTGGTTGGTGGTGAGAAATTGCTTTCTTTTGAATCACTTGTTTTCTTGGGTTTGGGGTTTTTCTCCTTTGGTTTTCTTCCTCCACTTTATTAATTATTAAGCTGTCTTTATCTCAACCCATGAGTTTTCTCACTTTTACCCTTCTCCCCCCCCACATCCCACTGCAAGGGGAGTGAGCAAGTCACTGTGTGGTGCTTAGCTGCCTGCTGGTGTTCAAACATGACAACCCCCACATTTAAACTATATTTATAAAAAAAGCCAGAAGCTTGACCACGAGCCATGCTGTCTAGTTGCCTGCAATCTTCAGCTGCTACCACCACCCCTAGTGCTGTTTTGGCCTCTGCCACCCTGTTTTTATGAGAAAGCACTTTTGTGTACAGACCTGAGGCATTCCACACAGGCTGACCTCAAAAGCAGAACCAGGTACCTGAATGTTGCTGTTTGTTTCTGTAGGATTAGCTACAGGTTCAGTCCCAGATTCATTCCCATCCCAGAGTGGGTAGGACCCCAAAAACTTCACTGGCACTTCCAGCCCATGAATGCTTTTGGAGCTTGCTTTTCCCTTAGCTCTCCAAGCAGCTGAGAAAAGAAACACTCAATAACTGAGATTAAGGGTTTCTCTTTCCTCCTAATTCTGTACTTTGTGCAGACAACCTGGCCAGAGTTTCCCTCTGAGTGTTCCACATGGCCTAACATGAACCAAACTCTGCACTGAACCATCTGTCTGTCCCTAACTCTCCATGGCTCTTGTGCAGGCTCAGGGACTTAAGTGCCCGTGGTCTGGCACTGATGTGTTGTGGGACAAAAGTATTAGCCCCACATTCCCCTTCCACATGTATAATCTTAATTATAAGAAAGGTCCTGTTTGCTTTATTTCCAAGCCAGCGCATGCTGGAAGAACCACGCCAGAGTTTTCGTGGGGGAAGTCCTAGGGGCTTTTCAGGCACGTTTCAAATGAAATGCAGACATATTTTACTTCTGAATGCTAATATGGACAAGGTAGTTAAATGGGAGGCCCTGTTCTCCTCTCACTGAAGTCTGGGCAAAAATCTTCTGAAATATATAAGGATGACTTGTACTTTAATTTGAAAGACTGTGAAAGCAAAGTGGTGAAGTGATCTGTCTCGTTTAAGAATCAGGTCAGGAGTGGTCTCAGT
The DNA here is from genome assembly GCA_025345505.1 of Todiramphus chloris collaris. Lineage (NCBI taxonomy): Eukaryota > Metazoa > Chordata > Aves > Coraciiformes > Alcedinidae > Todiramphus > Todiramphus chloris. The sequence goes on from JANVCC010000072.1 coordinate 2,150,241, forward strand.
CCCCTGGGTTTGAAATTTTTTCAGCCCCCTCCCCACACGGTCTTAGACTTTAATGGCCAGTCTGAAAGCAGTATGGGCTCACACAAATAGCTTTTTCCCAGCCCAAGTACATTCTTCAAAGAGAGTTCAGCAACAAGAGATCACATTTGCAGCATTCAAAAAGCTACTGAGTTCAGGTGTGAGGTATGGAAAATCAGATTTCTGAGAGACTTGCTAATAAAAGAAATTATAATATTAAAATAGTGTTAATGACAGTGCTGTCATTAGAGGGATTGGAGAGTTTCTCACACAGGACAGAGTACTACAAGCATAAAGTCATTAACATTTTTCAACCCGTAAATCTGCTCAGTCTCAGGGAAATGTTGGAGGAGATTCCTTCCACTGTGGTGGTAAATGTTTCATTAAATGGGTTAGGGAAACCAAAGCCCACTGACAGTTTGATCTGGTGAGAGATACAGTGGGCAGCAAGAAGGGCTTCTGCAGGCGTATCAGCAGTAAGAGGAAGCCGAGGGAAAAGGTGGGCTCATGGCTGAGAGGGGTAGGAGCCCTAGTGCCAATGAACAGGAAGAAAGCTGAGGTGCTTGATGTTTTCTTTGCTTTAGTCTTTACAGGTAAAACCACTCTTCAGGAATCCCCGGTTCCTGAGACCAGTGGGTAAGTCTAGAGCAAGACTTACCCTCATTGAAGGACAAACATGTTAAGGAACACTTTAAGGAACAAGTCCATGGGATCTGATGGGATGACTGGTGAGAGAATCGAATGATATCTTTGTGAGGACATTCTCAATTACCTTTGAAAGGTTATGGTAGGTTCCTGCAGAGTGGAAAAGACCAAATGTCCCTCCTCCTATATTGAAGAATGGAAAGAAGGAGAATCCAGAGAACAACAAGCCAGACAGTCATCCTCATCTCAGTCACTGGAAAGGTGATAGAGCAACTAATTCCGGAAACCATGTCCAAACATACGCAGGACAAGAAGGTGAATTAGAGTCATCAGCATAGATTTACAAAGGAGAAATCCTGACTATCTGGCCCAACAGCATTTTATGATGAGATAATTGGCTCAGTGGATGAGAGAAGAGCAGCAGTTGTTTGTCAACACTGTCTCCTGTAACATCCTTCTAGACAACCAGATGAAGTATGAGCTAGATAAATGGTGGTGATTGGAAACTGGCTGAACTGTTGAGCTCAAAGGGTTGTGGCTAGCAGCACGAAGTCCAGCTGGAGGCCAGTCACTAGTAGTGTACCCTGGGATGGATACGAGATTCTACGTTGTTAAATATTTTCATTAATGTCCTGAGCGATAGGGCAGAGAGCGCCCACAGAAAATTTTCAGACAATACAAAACTAGGAGGAGTGGTTGATAAACCAGTGGGTTGTGCTGCCATCCAGAGGGATATGGACAGGCTGGAGAACTGGGCCAACAGGCATCTCGTTAAGTTGAATAAATGCAAAGTGCTAGACCTGGGGAGGAATAACCCCCACGCAACAGGACACACTCGAGGTCGACCCACTAGAAAGCTTTGCAGACAAGGCCCTGACAGAGGACACCAGGTCGACCACGAGCCAGCAATCAGCCTTGGAACAGAAAAAGGACAACAGCCTCCTGGGTTGCGTTAGGAAGCGTGTTGCAAGCAGGTTGAGGAAGCTGATCCTTCCCTTCTGCTCAGCACTGGTGAGATACATCTAGGTGGTATGCCTCCAGCACACGTGCTCTCTAGTACGTGGACAGATGGGAGCAAGTTTACTAAGGTGTTTAAGGAACTGTCTCATTTGTCTTACAAAGAGAGGCAGAGAGAGATGGGACTGTTTAGCCTGGAGAAGAGAAGGCTCAGGGGGAATCTCACCAAAGTGACAGGACGCAGCAGAGATTTTCTGTACTGCTTAAGTTTTCTTACCTGTCAGAGCATTGTACTATTTGGAACAAGCCATATATTGTGGGTAAACTTTCTCTACTGTAAAGATACCGATTTATGACAAGGCATCCTTTGCTTGTGGGAAGGTCCATGTGTGTCTTTTCTATGAGGGCTTCTTGATATATAGAGAGGAACATAAAGCCTAAGAATACAGCACAGAATATGATAATGCAGAATACAGAAGAAAAGATATTGATTCCCATCTGTATTTTTAGTGTCCTCAATTCAGGAGAATGAAAAAAGCAAACTTAATCAGTCATACCCAACTGTACCATTCCTCATGATAGTATAAAATAGTGAGACAGTTTCACAGAGACAGATTAGATTAAGAATCATAATTTATTTGCTGCATAAAGTTGCTAGAAGTGCAGAGAAATCTCCATTGTGGATCATAAGTTAATGTAAAAACTCCACGCTATTTTTTTTTTCCACTTTGTTTAAGCTACTGGGCAAGTCATTGCATGAATAAATACATTTCCTTCCTCTGAAACTCTGTAATATTAAATACTGTGTTGTTGGTGTAAAATACACGTTGATCAGACAGACAAAGGTTTTTATTCTGACAACAGCATACACAAGGATATCATTGTACATTGAATTTCAGTGTGTAATATGTAATGGGCACAACCTGAAATACAGGAAATTAAATTTAAACCTAAGACAAGCAGTCATTTACTGAGGGTAGTGAACATTGGTATAGGCTGGCCAGAGAGTTTATGGAATTTCTATCCTTGGAGATCTTCAAAACAAAGGTGGGCATAGCCATGAGCTATATCTGCAATATCTGACCCTGCTCTGAGCAGAGAGTTGGACTAGATAATCCCCAGAGGTTCCTTCCAACCTCAGCTATTTGTGATTCCATGAAATGTTGTGATTAGACTACAGCAATGTCTGAAGGAAGGAGAGACTGCCTGCAAATCTTTGTGCTTCAGCCACCCAGAGCCAGCTGTGAACCAAGACCCACATGGCTTCCTTGGAACTGAGGAACCTCAAAATGTTTCTGAACTGCTATGGCTGGAAGTGCCCAGATGCCACCCAGGCACACACACTGCCTTTTCTTTTGCAGAAAGGGAGATAAGACACAGTGCAAAGATGAGCCATGGCTTGGCCCAGTGGATGATCACCTGGAGTAGTGACCAGATCACTGGGGACATCATAGCAGAGTGCAGATGCACCTCCAGAGCCCTGTCACATCCCCACAGCTGCTAGGGCCTCTTCTGGACTGCTACAACCATCTGTGTGGCATCCAGAATACCATTCATGTTCTAATGACGGGGGGTGAAAAATGAAGATCAGAGCGAGAACTGGGCTGTTTTCATTCCTGGAGGCTTTCAACTGCCTCAGACTGAATAAAACCCTGAGCAACCTGATCTGACCTCAGAGCTGACCCTGCTTTGAGCAAAATGTTGATCTAGAGAGGTCCCTTCCAGCCCAAGTTACCCTCTAGTCACAGCACCAGGTCCCTCTCCCATTTCCCTGGCGTGCTGGATGAGTTGCAGAGCTATCCAGACTGGCACAGCAATGTCCCCAGCTGATCCCCGGCGAGGTCAGCACCGTGTTGACCCTGGCACTCCCCTCCCAGCCTTTCCTCTGGGGCTTTAGGACGCGCTGGCAGCAACAGGGACGAAGATCCGAGCACTAAACACTTCTTGCTTTTTAGGGGCACTGTTGGTACCAAATTGCTCCTCACTCGCTGCGTTCGTGCTGCTCACCAAAGGGTGGGTGTGCGTGTGAGCCCAGCCCCATGTCTGGGAACAGTGCTGCCCAGCAGGGTCCAGCTCCAGAACACTTCCCCAAAGTGGGTGTCTCCTGCCGGCTTGCCTGGGCCTGCCAAGTCAGTCCTGCTAGCACTTACAAAGGCCTCCCTGTGATTATTTTTTCATCTGGGAAAGTGACTTCCATTGTCTCCAGTTATATATTTATTTCTTCCAAATGAGCATTTTACTTTCTGTTCTGGTTAGAAGTCGGAAAGGAAGCGTTTTAGCTTTTCCCACACGCACAAAAAAAAAGGTTTGATTTGTATTATCACCATCCCTCCTAGGACTTCAATGAGAGCCAGAGTTTCCTTTTTTTTTTTTTTCTTCCTCATTAAAAGTTTCTCCTTAAAAAGGTTTTGTGTGAATAAAATCCAATTCCAAAGATTCTTAAGAAAGTAGTTTCATTTTCACATGCATGCATGTGTGTGTGTGTGTGTGTGTGTGTAATCAGATCTTCTAACGTTGGTTTGAGACACCGGACAAAATGTTCCTCACTAATAACTGGCCTTACACAGCAGAGGTTTCTTTTGAAGTACCAAGCATGGATACATGATCCTATTTAATGATAGCACTTTAAATTACAGGCTGGTTAATTCTATGTGAATTCTTCTCATCTGTTTCATATTTCTCGTACACATTACTGTAAAACAAGCTGTGCCCATTTCTGTCAGTGAAAGCACTGTCCTAATCTACCATTTTTCTTAGAATCTGATAGTAATGGTTAATTTTACCTCAAGAGAGAAACCTACAGGCAAACATGTCACACATAGCACAGTTTGACTAAGAACAGATACATGCCACTGGTCATAAAGGGTAAACACTTAAGACATTTAACCCAGCTGAGCAGTACTAAATGGAAGGCAGTGGTCATCTGGCTTTTGAATCACCTAATTGACATGTCAGAAAATAAGCATTTTATTGACAGAAGGTGATTGCAGAGAAAAGTCATTTTTCATTTAAATAGCCAGATACTTCCCTTCCTCCTTCCCTTTGTATTTGCAGCGTAGGGGAGCATTCTGTTAAAAAAGCAAAGCCCCAGTGCCACAAGCCACGCTTGTTACGCTCTTTTTGCCCACACAGCTACCTTCTGATAGTGACTTTCTTGACTACGGTCATCTACAGAGGATTCAAACATGGAATAGTTTCCAAATTATGTTTGCTTTCAACATTTCTGACTTTGCACACCTTTCAAATTGTGTTTCAGCTGTCACTGTGGAAGCCATTCGGGTCTCATGCGATACAGTGATAATTCTTGTGCAGAGAAATGACCCAGTCCTACTTCAGAGTAAACCAGGAGTAATTCCACAGGGGTTGCCCTTCCAGGTTCTCTTTGGTATCAATTGTCGCTGGGTGATGGTGAGAAGAGGGGTTCAAAGCAGTAACTATGTTTCTTAAGAAACCCTAGTCCCAAAAGCAATTTCAGGAATATTCCAGTTCAGGGCTGTGAGTTTTGATTTGGGTTGTATGCCCCACAGATTCCTTCCTCAGCTCTCCTTAGCCATAGCAATACCCTCCTGTCGGGATAGAAAGTAGAAGATAAAGACACCCGAGAGCTGCTATCAGCCTTGCCAGGGTCTCCTGAAAGGACCAGCTCCCAGTGCTGGGGACATGTGCCAACGCTGCAGCATCACAGACTCTCCCCATGCCAAAAAGCCACTTGATCTTTAGCCAGATTACCCTGATGACAAGGAAGGATGAGTGCAAAGGGAGACAAGCCATCAACACTGGGTTGCACCACCTCAACCTGGCCACTTAGCCCTGTATCTGCTCAAAGGGACTGTTAGGCAGGAGAATCTGGTTCATGGGTCCACTGCTGCAAGGTCGGTGACCCTGCTGCTGTCTGCCACAGCACTGCCTCCCCCATCACCAGGGTCTAGGGCAGCATTGTAGATTGCCAGGTCACCAGGCTTGCCAGATGTGGTCTCTCTTGCTCGCCCCACTACCACAGGATTCCCTGTAGGTGTCCATTATCACATAGGATACCTCCATCTGTAGTGGCAATGACCATACCTTGGAGTAGAGATAGATCCTGGGTGAGCCAGACAACTTTTTTTGTGTCTTGGGAGTCTTTGCTGGCTCTTCCAGGGGAGAGCACATGGTGTAGCAGCTACCGTTGAAGAGGGCTGAAGATGAGGACAGTGCATGAGAGTGATCTCAGAGGCACATCTCACTTTTTCCTGGGTGGAAGACAGCTGGGGATTCTGGGGCAGGGCAGCCCTTGGCAGCCCCTGGAGCAGAGGCTGCCTGGCTGCAGTCCTCTGTGCAGCTCCTCTGCCCTGCAATAGCACAGCTCCAGCTGTCTGTAAACCCCTGTTTTTATGAGGTCGAAGGCACAAAGTTGTAAGCCAATGCTGCCTGGGATAGCACTGTTCAGTGCAGTCAGCCTGGAGAGTCACTCTCTGTGGAGATAAAGCTCTTCTCCCTCCTACTCAGAGACAAATTTTGCAGATCCAGATCTGCAAATGGTCTTTCCTGAGCAGTACTGTTAAGAGGCTCTGCTGATAAGGAAAGGTAAACTGTATTTTATCCTTCATGTCTAGTCACAACAGCCTGACACAATACCTCTGCTTTTGGAAGAAGCAGCGAAGATGAGCTGGAGCGTTTTGCTGCACCATACAGCAAGCCCTTTCACTCCCATGCTGCCCAGATTGGGTTTGTGGCATTCATAACCTTTCTTGCCCTTGAATCTGCCAAGAGATCAAATCAACTTTGTCTTATTTTACTTTTACACTGAGGAAAAGGAAAGAATTCTACTCGCATTTATAAAGTCCTAACTCATCCTTTGAATCTATAGGAAAATATTCCTAGCCTAGTATTGGACCACTGGTCCCACACACTTTGTTTCAAAGATGAAGAGGACTTCTCAGAGCTATCACCTTTCTCCCTGCTCCTTGCAAGGCCAGCTTTATAACGTGCTGACTCAGAAAGGCACTTCAGTATGCACGCAGTGGGAATCAAGTGAGACAGTAGCCATTCTGGCTTCAGCACAGCAGCTTATTTTTAGGTTTAGGGTATTGAGCATGAGTTTTATTTTCAGAAGAAACATCCAATAATAGAAATGGCTGACATTTTTCTATCCCTTCAAATTCATCTAGCAAAAGCAGAAATGTGATGAGACAATTTCTGTTTTAGAAAGGAGGTCTTTCAGCTACCCAAATTACGAGGTTCAGGTCAGCGACAGAGAAATAAACAATCATTGCCCAGGTAAAATGTTACCATATCAGTTAGAGGAAAAGCTCTTTAAAACATCATCCTACTACACATTACTAATATTCGTTGCTATGCATACAACACAGTTCTGCTACATGATTTACTCAGCAAATAGCTAGATGATCACCCTGCCCTGGAGAGCTTTGACTCTGCACATTCTCAAGGTTTTCTCTGGAAACAATATATTTTCTGAAATGGACGGGGAGTTGGACCATTCACTCTCCTTCCACCCAACCATAATTCTTCTCCAAAATATATTACAGCCACTTGTAAGGAGAAACTTAAGCAACAGGTACGTCGGACTGTCGCTATAGCTATCTGTGTCCTGGAACAAGATCTCTCCTCAGGGCACTTGCTATGCAAATAGACATCTGAATGAGCCTGGGGGGCTATAACGAGAGCTCTCAAAACAAAGATAAGTTGATTATGTGTTCCAGATTTGAAACCCCCCAATGACATCACGCCCCCACTTCCCAAGATCATTTGGTGTAACATCTGTGTGTAATGCTAGTGCGGTCCTGATAGTCACTGGAGCAAAATCTCAAGTAACATCTGTGGCCTCATTAAGAACCAGGCCTGTTTGCCTTCCTTTAAAAACTGCTTTTGGCTTGTGTCACTGCTGATTTGTGACTTGTGTCTGTACTTGCTCCACTTCCAGTTTTTTCAGCAAGTTGAAAAGTGTTCACTGTCACTCAGCCCCGTATACTCCTGTCCCACCACTGATCTCTTCTGATCTGAGCAAAACTAGAAAGAAATGCTTGCTGACCAAAATCCAAAAGCGTGTGGTTTCCACAGCTGTTCTAGAATATCCTTGTTTGCATTTTAGTCCTGTGCGTTGCAGGGAAAAACAGCCTGGGCAGTGTCTTCCTGGAACTAATTATACCAAATTCTCAGAGGCATTGAGGGTCTAATTCCCATTGATTTCCTGGGATGTCTAAAGTTCTTTGTGAATGTAGGTGTCAATCTAAGGATGAACATCTATTCTCACGTTACTAGTTCTGGGAGATATGTCCAACAGGAACCACAGGTTTTGCTCACTTATGAACTGGCAAGCATCTAGGCATCTCACTCCTTACTGTCAAAGGCATCACGTTTTTCTCTAAAAGCCAACTCCATTCAAAGATGTCTTGTGTCTAAACACCCAAACAACTCAGCCTTACCTTGTCTCCTATGAAATATTTCAGCTGCGTTTTCAGGAGACAGCGCTAGATGATTATGTGTCTATATCATGGATTGTTCCCTCTCTTCCCATCTTTGCCTTCCCCACAACAGACAACACACATCTCCAGCACGCTCCCTGGTCTTATGTCCTGCACACCAAACACAGAATATGAAACCCCAAGCTTGTTATTAATTTTCCAGTATCTTCCATCTCTTTTGCTTTCCCATCTGAGGACTGTTGGAGCTCCCAGAATGGCCCATGCCTGGGAGGCTGGGATAGAAACACATGCTGATTTGGGACCTCCAGCGTGCCCAGCACCAGTCCCCTGGGGCTCATCAGAACAAAAGTCATGTTAAATATCTTGGCCTACACAGGCTGCTGAAATGCCAGGGTTAGACTCAGTGACTTCTCAAAACATCAATTCATTGTACAGCTAGGAAGAGGTTTGTACTTGATACTACATGGCGTAGCAGGATAGTATATTTGCACATGTAATATCGACAAATATTTGAACACAGATTCCTCATCTGAAGTATAGTCATGGAGGGAAAGAACAATATCTTTTCTTAGAAGAATAATAACCTACTCTTACATTCAGGTACTTCTGTTATCAGTTACCCACTGCTTCTGGCAGTTTATTCGAATCTCTCAGAGTATTTACACCTCACACACCACTGTACAGGATCATGGGCAGCTGTGTCCCAAACTCCCTGGAAGGCATGGGGATGTTAGACTCCCCAAAAATGGGTTACAACAGTCAAGTGAGAGATGCAGTATCGGTGGAGATGAGTCCTCTCTGTACCTCTGGTGTCAGCTGGGGGTACCAAGGCAGTGCAAGGGGAAGGGAGGAGCCATCTGTACTGCAACAGACAGCTAAACAAAGACCCTCTGCCTCTTTCTTCCTTTTCCCTCTTCCCTGAGGAAATCTGAGCCTGTATCACAGGCTCGGCATGGAACCTGGGCCTGATTTTGAGCCTGTAAATATGTAACACAGCCCTCTTGATACCTCACTGAATCAAACAAGATGCCCAATTGGACATCTTAAAAATGACCTATGGTGCAAGCAGGGACAGCTTTTTAAAAACTGTACACTTCGTGTTGTACAGCCCTATAAATAGCTCACTGTCCACGGTTCCAAAGATGATCAGCCTTGAAAAGAAAAGAAAAGAAGCTCTGCAAATTACTGTCTGTATACACAACATAAGGCAAAAATGAGGTATTCTCTTAAGCATATAGTCCACCTCCACTGTAGCGGATCACAAGAAATCTGGGAACCATGATTTCATGGAACAATGAAATGCCATGGAACCAGACATGGTAGAACTGTATTGGTACATTCACTCTTGTTGGTGGAATTAAAAAAAAGCCACCAAAACCAGAATGTAACATCAGAGGTGAATTAAAGCTATTCAGAAACAAGCTATTTCAAATCCGATTGGAGGGTTGGTGAACATGGAAGAGGAAGACTTGGTCCAGCATGGAGCTCACACTGAGTCCCCCCCACAAGTAACACAGCAGCGGGCACTTGTATGGCAGGCACCTGGCAGCAGATGCCAACTGCCTGCGGCCAGAGCCTCGGAGGACACCTTAGTTTGGGGTTTGGTTTCGTAAAAAAAGCCCAACACATTATTTTGACTTTCAACATGACTGCCCTAAACCAACCACATCAGGTTTTATAATCAGCTTTGTTAGCTGGATGTGAGAAGCACTGATTGGGGGTGAGGGGCAGAGCTGGTCAAGAAGCCAAATTAGGCTAAATGAGTAGGAACTTTGTAATTTCTGGGAAAAATCCCATTTGACAAATTTTCCCACTTTTTGTGGAGCTAGTGCAGAAATCTCGGGCTGTGTAATGAGTTATTAACTATCCTAGTTTGGTGAGTGAGCTGGCACAGGGCTGCAGAATCAGCTAGTTTTTCACTTTCAAAGTGACTACTGACTAATTTCTAAAAATGTCCACTTGGACCATGTAATAAGCACGTAGACAGGAGTTCTTTCCAGGCCCGTGGAAACATTTACTCTCCCTCTTCTGCCTAAAATAAAAATTACAGGGCAAGCTCCTGGCTGGTGAAGTTTAGTGTGACTCCTTTACATTTCTTGGTGTTTTTCCACGTTCTGCCAGCTGAGAACGTGGGCACTTTCAGCTTTTCAGTAAAGCCACCAGCACAAGGAGGAGAAAGAGCGTGGTTCACAGCTATCAGCTGCAAATGTTTCTGCACTGTTATGGTTAAAAAACAAGCTGCCTTAGAAAGATGAAAACAGACTGTTACTTATGGCCTCAGCCTGCCAATAGGAGCACGTGACGACAAAAATCCAATAGGAAAACTCAGTTCTGCAACCTGGGCCTGATAATGCAATTAACAAATAAATCCATCTGCATTATATGGTTGGTCAAATTGTAGTTCAGCAAAAGAGATATCAGAACTATAAAGTTCCTCTCGAGCTTCCACTAACTATATTTTCATGTATGCACATGGATCTACTTGTGCAGAGTTTGGATAAATAAATACCTAACATTTACAGTAATTAACTCACAAACATCTTAGACCTATACATTTCCAGGGAATAACCGAGTTCCTAATAAAATAATGTATTTCTTTACTTGTGGGATAGGTGGAAACTGAAGTTCTATGGCTATGTGATATACAGAGCTATAGACATATCCATGGGCCACCATCATCTTCTTAAGATATATCGTTTCATACATTGGATATTTATGCACTAATTATACATGAAAGGAACATAATGATGCAAAGCCAGTGAGTTAAAAGTTAAGAAATGCTAGAATTAAGGGCATCACTGTAAAAAATACCCAAGAAAAATTGCCCATCACAAGAAGTTTTGTATTTCACATACTCATCCCAGTTTGAAACAAAAAAAAATATTCCTATTGCTGGACTTCCCTGCAGCCTGGAAATTTTGGCTTTTTATCACCTTTTGCCAAAGGTGGCACAAACTAGAACACAGGAAGCTCCACCTAAACATAAGGAGAAACTTCTTTCCTGTGAGGCTGGCAGAGCACTGGAACAGGCTGCCCAGAGAGGTTGTGGAGTCTCCTCTAGAGACTTTTAAAACGCGTCCGGATGCGTTCCTGTGCAACCTGATCTAGGCAAACCTGCTTTAGCAGGGGAGTTGAACTAGGTGATTTCCAAAGGCCTCTTCCAGCTCCTACCATTCTGTGATATTCAGCTGATGGGCTTTGCTGTAGTGATGCACACTGAAGTCAACAGGACAGTATCTGATTTACAGCAGTAAGAAGACAAGATTTTGCCTCAGGGGTTGTAGGCTAATGGCAGTGATGGGGTTGACTTCCATCTTACATCGTAAAAAAGAGGACCAAGAGAAGACAAGCCATTACGCTGCCCTGGTATGGCAAGCAAACGGCCTCCAGCAGCAGCAGAGTGAGAGGGGCGTGATGGGGAAAGAGCAGGGACCAGTCAGCGTGGAGAAAGCACCTCAGTGGAGATCCCAGCCTGAACAATGCCATCGTAAAAAGGCAAGAAGGACTGGATGAGAAACAGCAGCTGAAAACTGCGGGATTTAACTACTGGTTTCTGCAGGGTGGGAGAAGAGGATGGCTGTGGTTACGGTTTGATAGTCTTGTAACAGCCTGCCACTTTCTCAAATAACACAGAGTGTGCTCCGTCAAGCAGGAGCCACCGAGCACCTGCTTACCCCACGCCCCACATCGGGAGGCTTGGCCCAACATAAACACGCAGGTGAAGAGGTTGAGATGATGAAAGACAATAGACCATTACCAGGGACTTAATGGTGTTGTAAAGGAGATAAATGTCTTTGAAGTAGCACCCTTAAAACGTGTGCCCTTTAGGCTGACCTTTCCTTTCAGATTATGGTATGCAGATTGTTTTATACTGGCCAGTGCAAACAAAGCAAGCGGAGCCAACATCTCAGCGCCTGTTCTAGGAAAGTACTTGGACATCATATCCATCGAGATAGCCTGTTGTTTACTTTAGCTCACCAAGAGCAAAACTCTGACATAATTGCTGCCTTTCAGGACACATCTGCCACACTCCGAATAAAGCAACTCTATTATTTCCACCTCAGTTCCATTAATGAGACCAAACCCTGAAGACCGAGAGCCAAACCCAAGTCATCCCTCCGGTGAGTATACGCTTCCTCTGCGCTAGAACAGCACTGTTACAGTTGTACACCACTCTAGCAGGCCAGTCTGGAGGAGATGTGCACTACCAAGTATTTTGTTCACCAGCAAGGGACACGGCTGAGATGGACCTGAAGGGATCACCGCTGCAAACAGCAGAAACGCTGGAAGCATAGTGTGCGGTGCTGTGATTGAAGCCATGAGAAGATAAGCAGAGCTTAACCATTTATTTTTTTTCCAGCTGGGAGTATGCCAGCATGAATTAGCACTTTATTCTACATACCATCACAGCATTGATTTATGCTATATAGATGACAAGGTCTTCTAGTCACCAGCAGCCTTTCTGTTCTGTGTTTGCATGGTGCTTGGTATAACAGCGCTCTAACCCATGACTGGAGCCAAACACGTAATAAATAAGAGTAAGAAGAAAGCTGCAAATGTTCTTTGAAAGGTTGCATGCGCACAGTCTTTGCTCCTTTATACCACTTTGAGAAAAACCAGAAAACTGGAGTTTTTCTGAATCCAGACACAGGGAGCTATCTCTGGTCTGCAGAGGTGAAGCCAGGCACTGCTGAGCAAGGAAAGGAGAACAAATACTGGCAAGCGAGACCCCTCACCCCTTTTGGCACCCCTGTAAAACAACCGAGTCATCCTTAAAGAAAAAGGTCTGAAGGCTGGAGCCAGCCTAGCGCTGTCTGCCTGGGCAGATGGGGCACTGCACATGCGGGTAACTGCCATACGTTAGAGAAACAGGGCTGCTCTGTGCCGCCCCACGCACGGCCTCGGGGCAACGCTGTGGACAGTGCCAGGGAAAGGGCTGGACAGGGGACATGGGGTGGGCTGGGCAGCTGTGGAGAGGGCACCGATGGGACTTCGTGTAAGCCTCAGAGGTGTTGTGGAGGAGAATGGGGCTCGCAGCCCTGGGCAGCAAATTCTTAGCTGCTGTATTCCTCTTGCCCTAGTTGTCATCACGTGTCCCACGTGCAGCTCCCAGCTCCTCCAACTCCACTCCTGGAGCTACATGATGAGGGATGAACCTATTTGCTGATGAGGCTGCACCTATTTGCAGCCACATGAATGCAAAACTCGAGAACGCGCCCTGTGAGTAAGAGCTGCCCGAGCCAGGGAGCTTCCTGAAATAATACTGCGCATTGCTGTCCCACCTCCGGTGCTGGCGCTGAGGACGTGTTGCAGCCCGCTCTGTCCAGCTGGCCTGGGGTCACGCAGGGCCCCAGGGCAAGGCAGTCCCACAGAGGAGACTAGGGGTGTCTCTGAGTCTGTGCCAGCTTTATTCAGCCCTGATTTTATGGTGGCCCAGCAGGAGTCTTCTGCAGAAGACCCTCAGCACCAGGACAATTCTGGTTACCCATTTTAGAAAAGCTCCTGTGTTTCCAATTGTGTGAAGCAAAGGGAAAGTGATCGCTATAACCATCACCCCGGGTCCAACCTCAAAACCTTAGGAAGGGAGTGGAAAAGCAACTGTTTAACTACAAATGGACTTTGGGGTTAAATTGGTCCCTGATCTAAGTAAAGGAAATATATCAGATTTCTAAAAGGCAAATGAGGGTGTTGTATGGATATATATGTCTCAAGGACTTGATCCACCATTATTATGTGATTGGCATGTTTTTTTCTAAGCTAGATTTTGTTTTCTCAAGCCTTAACATTTAAATGTCTCTGAGCTGCAAATGGTCAGAGACTCGGGGAATGCTTGGAAGATGGCACCACATCTGCTTCCCTATATTTACACTGTGCCCTAAACTGTTGCTTTGGGACATTGTCTGCTCTTGAGTGTTTAAAATATGTTCTAAGTCTGAATGTCATAGATATCAAATAGGTTTGAGTGGATTTTGGTTTGGTTTGTGCCTTAACGAGCTTCAAACTTCACTATGCAGCAAAGCTAGTGGTATTTGCCCATAATGCAGACTCTACCATCAGGCAGAGCTTGTTGTTGCTCTTAACTTTCCCTATCGACAGAAAATTTCCACTGTTTGTGCCACAGCTGGAATCAGAGGTGGGCTGAGGATGGGAATGAGCAGGGCTCAGACAGGCATCCTTCAAGGAGGGCACGTGGGCTGGGAGATTTGCTCCTCCAGAACCCAAACAGAGCTCAGCACTGGCATGTTTTTGACTCTGTGCCACAAGCATTTGCTCTCCACAGCACTTTCTTAAATTGGCTAGATGGTATTTATCCCTTCCTTGGGAGAGATGGCTGAGACTCCAGGCAGTTTAATTTATGCCAGTTGTTCAATTTGTGACAACTGCTGTCAACAGTTGTTCATTTTAATTACTGTTCTTGGGCCCAGATGTCTCAAAGATGAGCTCAGTGCTACATAAATACAATAAATACAGATTATATTAGCAACTCAGCTTCCTTTCTAGGGGAGGAGTGTGGAGCAACTAACAGCCCTTTCTTCCCAACATGTCTCCCCTGCCTGTCCATCTTCAGCACAGCACTGGAGGAAGAGGTAGAAAGGGGAGGTGGATTACCTTTCCTTCTTCTTTGATGGTGTGCAGTTTATCACCTCTTTTTCCACACTAAAATTGCATCTTGACTTGTGCATAGCACTCGTACGTAAGACTTTGCCCAGACAGCCCAAAGCAAGCCCTCTGGCTTCCATGGCAGAGATGCACCTGGTCCTCCAAGCTTTTGGTATGAACGGGAGACAAGGCAGAGAGGACAGAGGTCTCTGCCCATCTCTGTTCTCCACATTATTGCTAGAGATCACTCTACCAAAAGGGAAACTGCAGTCCTAAAAATTTCTCAACAGAACCAGCTTCTGAAGACATTCATTCCCTAACTGAATGTACAACTCACTATAAGGAGAGGTTATTTCACAACAGCTTCAGTGCCTCCCCTGACCCCAGCTGGAGCAGCATCACATGGGTTGGGAGAAGTGGCCGTAAGGTGACTATTAGTCCCAGGTCATGCCTCCCTCTGTCACCTTTGCTGGATGTCCCATCACTGCTACGGGCAGCTCAATGCTTTTTGGAAAAGGCCACGGGGATGGGGACTTTGGCAAAACTTAGAAGGGATGAATTCAACCCTACATCCCACTCCAGCTGTGAAAAGGTTCATCCTCCTCTGCTTCCCCCAACGTAGTGGGTGTTGTTCTCTAAAATATGTGTTAATGGAAGCTTCTGTTTGTTCCTTGGTGCTTTCTTAATTTTCTGCCACTGACTCGTACTAATGAATTTTCACGTGTAATTGCAGAATGCTCTCCTGCCTCCAGCTCTTCCCTCCCATCTCCCCTTACACAAGGAGGCACACGCTGTTGCTTGCCTGGCAGGAGGGGCTTTTCCCACACATGGCTGCCAGTGGAGTCAGGGTCAGGCCTGAGCAAGCATGGCCAGCCTGCCAGGCAACCTTTCGTGTAGGCAGAAGCTGCCGCGTGGCTCACGCAACAAATGAAGGCACGAAGAAGTCCATGAACACCTGAAGAAACCTGGCTGCATTGGGATCCCAAGACCAAACTGCCTCTTTGGCAGGATTGGTTACGCTTCCCATCACCGGGGGCTGGGCTCGGAGAGGCCGCGCTGCTCCCCACGGACAATAAGCGCCCCGCGCCCCTTCCCAGAGCCCTCCAGCCTCGCGCACCGTCAGCGCGCACGTTCAGCAGATAAAATCTGGAATGTGACACCCTGGGGTCCGAGGCCAGCTGCAGGCAGGAGGACGGAGCTGGGGGTGTGTTACGATGCTTGTAATCGCGCTGGACACATACGGTTATATTTAAGTGCTGGATGTCTGCTGGCTGAGGAGGCTGAGGCAAGACTGGACTTGATTAGACATAATGACAAAAATGGACCAACTGTTGCTGAGAAAGCCTCTGCAGCAAAGTATTTGTTCTTTGTTATTGAGATATTACTGTCTGAGGCTTCACTGCTTTCAACTCCCCATCGTTATCTTTACAGACTTCCACTGCACATTAAATAGGTTCCCAAGTTCAGCTTTTTGCCCTCGGCCATAAATTTAACATACTAAATATTTTCATCTGCTATGGAACACAGCACACTGTGGAACTAGTTGCTTTATGGAAAATAAATACGCCTTGAAAACAACACACACTTCTGAAATCTATTTTGTTTTTAAAGTATAACACTTTTTACCCTAAGAATGCCAAAAATTCCTATTTTTGTTTTCCAGTGTCTGAGCTAATGAATAGTTTTCACATCTTTGATTATATAATGAGCACTGACCGGACCCTTCCACATCTAAATCTAGTGGATAGAAAAACTAACACATACTGAAATTGATATCCAAATAAAGTTTTCATTTACTTATTTGCCATTAAAAGATACAATAAATGTCATTATTTTCCAGGTTTCATTTAATATAATGGTTTTGTATACGATTACATTTATCTGCCTGTGTTCGTGCCCAAGTAATACCTTAATGTATTTTCTGTCGTGGTTAAATACACTTTGATATTATCTCTAATATGCTGAAATTATTTTTATTTGCTGAAAAGTACCAGAAAAAGAAAAAAAAAAGTGGATTTCTGTGCAAAATTTTATACAACGCTAAGTAATCTTATGTTACACAAATTGCTATAATAATATATATGTAATAATTTAGTTCTTTGATCAAATTAATGGAGCTTTCACTTAGTTTAGACTCACCCTGAGAGTCTTGCCTTAACTGGTGACTGTAGTAGCTTTTAATCTTTACGCATTAGCTAAAAACCTGCTGAGGACTCTGTTGTACCTCCACAGCCGAGCTTCCTTAGATTTATGGAGGTAGAAGTAGAATAGGCAAGAAGGAACACGCCTGTACCTAATGGCTAGGAGACTTCACTGAGAGATTTTTTACATGAAACAGTAGCTGGATAAAAAACAGTGATAGAAACATAGAATCACAGAATAATTTAGCTTTGAAGATCCCTCTGGAGGTCAGCTAGTCCAGCTCCCGCTCAAAGCAGGGCAAACTTCAAAGTGAAATCCAACCTCAAGTTAGATCAGGTAGCAGAGGGTCATAGCCAGCTGAGGTATGAGCAACCCCATGGCTGGAGATGCTCTTGGGCACAGGCACTAGGGCAGCCCCTACCCAGCCTAACACACTACAGAACTCTTGCTTTTTGCTCAGTTCCCTACCAGCCCTGTGACTCCTGGCTGTGCAATGCTGCAGTTTCAGCGGGGAACTACAGGCCAGAGAGAGATGAGGGTATTTGCCTGAAATGTGGGAATGTGGTTTAAAAACCCCTCAGGCAGAGGAAGCCTCAAACCCTTCCTTGAATGGTGGTCCATCTGCTGTGGCCAGAAACGCCGCCGATCACAGGCTTTCTTGTGTTATTGATTCAAGTCCTGGGTCTGTTTCTGAAAGCATATGGATGCCGCTTCATCCCCTTCCAGCAGCTGTACCCCCTCGGGGGACCTCCCCAGCCCCGTCCCTGTGGGGGGGCCCTTGCAGGCCAGTGCAGCTTCTCCCCATGGGCTGTTCCTGTTGCTTTGCTGGCAAAGTCTCCAGTGAGCTCGGGCTGGTACGTGTAAGGCAAAAGGCACCCGCTCAGAGGTGGCTGCTCCCCTCTATTTCTGAGCCAAAAGTGTGGCCCCGCTGCTTTTAATCACAGAGGCAGAGGGCTAAGCCAGCAGTGGGGATGCTCTGGGACAAAAGGGCTTTAGCTGCTCAAGGCACCAGCTGGAGAGAGTGCTGTCCTCTGAGCGGAAGAGACAGCGGGATCAGGGGGACCAGACGTCTCCTTATAAAACCACATCACCATCTGCTCAGAGCAGGTCCCACTCTGGGGGTAAAGACCAGCCAGCAGCTCCCAATCCAGCCCAGCAGTGGAACGGGAGCAGCACAGCCAGCTGCTTAGCCCAGTGGACTTGCAGGAGGCAGGGCATTCAGTAAAGGAAAGGAAACTGGAGTGAGTTTGGTCCTCTCAGCTATAATCTCCACAGGCAACACTCGCCAAGGTAATCCTACTGCCTTCAAGGGCCCTCCTCACATTTTCACGGCACTGATCCTGCAGAGCCCTGCTCCTATCATTGCTATATGAAGTTTGGCCTTCAGCATCTGGCAGGCAAAAATTGCCCCCATCACTCTTGCTACTAGGGCTAGAACAGTCTTAGGTGCCACTGAACAACCTCATACAGCATCCAGGGAGCCTCCATCCCTCCTGTCCCAGCTGTAAGTGGAAGGTGCTGAACCTTACACCAGGCGCATGTAAAAGACAATTATCCTTTGAAATGTTATTACACTGTAAAACATTTAACCGCAAGCTCTTAAAAGGCCTAGCACATTATACCACCTTTAATTTTACATGTTGCTTTGCTTAATTTACTACTTGGTTTAGAGAGTAAGCCTTAAAAAAAAAAAAAAAAAAAAGAAGAAAATGAATGGAAATAACTTAAAAATGGCCCGTGGAAAGATGTCTCTGTTGCAACGGTACTCTTAAGACGCCCGTTAATACTTTTCACTTGTCACTCAAGATCTCAGGGTCAAACTTTTGGTATGAATATTGTTTAGAAGCTGGTGGGATTACTGCTTGCACATTTAAAAGAAAAAGAATAATTAGAGGACAGTCAATAGAGAAAACAGGTTCACTAAGAGACTTGAAGAATGGGCAGAAAGCAAAATATTTATAATGCACAAGCTTGAATATCACATAATGTTGTGCCGTACCTAAGATCCCTGCTGCTGTCAGGGGTGTTTGCTGGGCTGACCTTTCCTCTACAGACCCCACAGCAGCCAAGGCTGGAGCACCAACACCAGTCTTTTTTCCCCCTACATTTTTCCCACATTTTCCACAAGGAGTGGTGGGATCACAGCAGTTCCTACAATGACTTGCACATGCCCAGCTGATATTCCCACCTTCTGTAACTCCAGCCTACAACCCCTGTCTCTGCAAGATGCAGAAGTTGTGTCTTGGCTTGACCAACCTGCCACCTTTCCCTGCAGCTCAGCTGTTGACCTGTGGCATTTAACTAGCAGCCTGGCATAGAACTCTCCAAAGGCACATCTGGGGCCAGGCCCTGTAAGTATGCAATTTTACACACATTATTGTGGAGGTGACAGTGAGTGAGCCAGGTCTCTCTGGTTCATACTCTTCTAAGTATGCCTCAGCCCAGCATAGCTGCTCAGGCCACAGTCCTACAGTTAGGAACTGATCTGCAGGGTTCACGCAGAAAAGAAAGAAGAGACTTTCAAGAAAGAAATTCTCTCCTGGGACATGGAGCAATGACCTTCAGTTCTGTGGCTAAAGGCCAGGTATTTTGTGCCTGGCTGCAGGGTAATTTTGCTGTGGGATACTTCAGAAGGTGCTTTGGTTGATCAGAGATGGGCAGATGTGCTCCTTGCTTCCTTGAATATCATGGAAGCCCCTGCTTTTGTTTTTTACATCCTCTTGTGTGGAGATGCTGGGATTCCCCATAGGGAAGAAAACAGTGAAATACAATGATAGGTTTTCTGTGTATAAAGTGTTTTATTTATGCTTTAACTTCAAACAGTAGTGGCTTAAAAGGCATTGAGGTAGTTCTCATCTTGGGAGTCAGGGATGGTGAGGCACTGCTCTGTCTTGGGAAGGTTCAGCCCCAAGGTCTGCATTGGACCAGGTAGAGACAAAGGGAGAGAGAAAACCACCTCAGCACCCTCATCCCAGGGAGAAACCCCACAATGTCCCTTCAAAGCACGTGCAATGGTCACACGCGTGCAAATAGTGTGCACAATAGCACCATCTGGTGACTTTGGCCATTAGATTTTGCTTCCATGGCACCATATTACCCAGGGGACAACTTCCTCTCCAACACCCGAGTGCTCTTTACAGCAACAAAATCGATGGCTATAGTTTTTCTGCAGAATAAAAACCAGTAGATATGACAGAGTCTTCCAAAACCACTCCTGTCAAACGCCCAAACTGTGACCCAGTATTTTAACATTCCCATGTTTCGGTAAATTTGCATCTACTTTCTTTTTTCCAGGTATTTGTTAGGTATTTGGCACATAAGGCACTACCGACCAAATACTAGGGGAGCCCTCACAGCTCAGGTATGAAATGAAGCATTTTTCTGGCTTTCTTGGAGGTTTGTATCCTATTCCTTGAAGGCAACGTGTCTCTGCACTAACACACATTTCCTCAGGTCAACGATCATACTCTGATCATGCTCTTTTGCTTCTTGCACGGCCACTAATGCAGTTATTTCCGAAGAAAACCTCCCACTCCAGAGTAGGTTTTGTGGGAAGACAACCACGTTGACTCCCTTCTTGGCTGGCTTGAAACAAGCACTAAGCAGGCGGAAACCCAGCCCAGAATTACAATGAAGCACAGGTGCCCAAAGCATGTCCTGTTTCCTCTGCCTCACCTTTCTTTTTCTTGTTGCATGAGAAAATGCACACAAGCAGTGATGAGAAAACACTTTCTCATAATTTAGAGAGGATTTCCAAGCTCTTGGTTGGTTTGAGGCAGCTCTGAGGTAAAGCAGAAACACGCGAGATCAGAAAATCTCCCTTGCTCCATTCATTTAATGGTACCCAAAGAAGAGATGTGATCTATGGATTCCTCTTCTCCACCAACTCAGAGAGAGATGCTTGGTCATGGCAATCCCCACACCACCTGCCTCTCCCCAGCTCCCTCCCCATGCCTGCACATCACACCACAGCCACGCCAGTGACAAAGGTGCCCCACGCTCTCCTGCCAGCAGACCCTGTGAACACCTCCTGGCTTTTCATTCCGAGACAGACAGCGTGTGGCTACAGAGCTACTGGAGTCCCTGGGAAGATGCACCTTTCCCCGAGCAGTCCAAAGGCAGGTCAGCTCCAGACTTCGTGCAACTCTGTGAGCTTTGGCCAGCTCTCTTCACGCAGTCGGTCTCTGCTGTAGCAGGAAAGTCACGGGCACCCCCACTGCAGCGTATTCAGTCTGTACTGTCATTGCAAACTTGTCTTACAAGGATGTCTAATATTACAAAGTCTTCCTTATGATGAAATATGTTCCTGAGTACCTGCTAGGCTATTCTGAAGTGCTGTCAGGCACGACTGGAAGCGTGCTGTTTTCCTTCTTAGATGAACACAGCACATTCCAAGATATATCTTCTCTGCAGTTTTTAACATTTATTTACTTAGAGTATGATTCCCAGGGCAGAAGGATTTGCAAGGAATCAGCCAGCAATTAATGCCAAGTTGCAGTTTCCCATCTCATTCTATATGCTGGATGGGGTCAAAGAGCAGGGACATTCTTTGTAACCAGGTCCCTCACCAGTTCCATGCTCTGTTTGAAGAAGGCTGGATAGTAAGGACATCTCTGGATGAAGCCCTAAGCAAGGCCTTCTGGCCTCATCTCACACCTCTCCCTAGGTCTGGAGGACCTCTGTAAACAGACTGCCCATCCCACTCTTATTTCCTGAGTCCATCATGGAAGCCAGGGAGGGATCTCCCACCTCTTCCTGTCCATTACTGAAGATCAAGTCCAATGGTGTCACTAGAAGAAGAGGTCAGTGCCCATACAGGTGCCATCCATTGATGGGCTTCCTACTACAGATGGCAAATTTCACTGTGTGCTTTTGTTATCCTAGTGTTGGTGCTGTGGAAGTCATGACACTAAGTGTGACTCCCAGGGCTGCCTGGTAACTAGCAGCAGAGCTGGTAACATATTGGTCTAAGGAGGCTAATTCATGATGTGACTCAAACAAGAGCTAAACACTTTACTAAATCTTTAAGGGAGTCTGTTCCTCTAGAGAAAAGTGGGTCAAAAAAAAAAAATAAACAGAGCTTCCCTTCCCTTCCCTTCCCTTCCCTTCCCTTCCCTTCCCTTCCCTTCCCTTTATAGAAAAAAAAATTGTCTTTCAAAAGAAGCTGAAAACTGAAGCAGGGAAAGGATGGAAAGGAGAAAGTCCCAAGGAAAATCATGGCAATAATGAAAAGTTGACGGACTGAGAAACCACGTCCAACTAATGGATTTTATAGCTGAGTTTCAGACGTGAGTTACCTCGGTAACAGCAGAGGATGGTCTCAGGGCAGGGGGAAGCTGGTTTCCCCCGTGAGGAGGGTGCAGCAACACAGCTGGGGATGCTTCCTCAGCAGCTGCAGTTGCAGGAGGGGCAAAGCCACCTCTCCTGGCACTGGGTGTCCTCAGGGCCCAGCTCATCCCCTCCAGCAGCACCTTGGGGAGACCTGTGGAGCCTTTCCTAGGAGTGGAAATCTCAGAACTCCCCCCAGGAAGGGGGCAAAGGGACAGAGGAGAAAGGCTTGTCCGTGAGAAAATAGAAACGGGTCACTTTTCCTGATGTGTCTCCTTCTGCAGAAGTACCCAGTGAAAGATAGCGGGTTAACACTAAGTGCTCACCTTTTCTTTAACTAGTGACAAAAGAAAAAGCAAATTACTGGGGCTTTTTTGTAAAGCAAAGTGAGTCCTTTTACACCGCACATTTTTGACAGGTCAGGGAAAAGCAGCTTTTGCCTAATGAACACCCTCTGCCCCCCTCACCCTGGGCACCATACAGACTTCCCGAACCTCAGACAACTCACAGAGAGCTGCACAAAGATGCAGGTAAAATATTCATTACCCACATGGCTAGGGGGAACCTGATGTAAAGTGCATTCCCTGGGTTTTGGCTTATGGTTTGTAAAGGAGTGCAGAACGCTTTCATCTCCCCTTTCAGCCCATCTGTGGCTTCAGCTGACAGGACAAAATGTGGCACAACAGAGCCAGACAATAAACTATTGTACGGTGGAACAGGAAGCAACAGGTAATGTTTAGAGGAATTAAATTATTTTGGATCTGATACTGATAATCAGTTTAGGCCAGGGTATCCAGTGCAAATTTATCCAACATTTTTAAAAGACTGGGAGCACTCAAGAAGCAGATAAGTTAAAGTGCAGTATAAATGAACCATTCATGAACTCCGAGACTTCCTTGCCTGCATACAAAGCACATGAGAGACAACCTTGTTGCCTGTCATCCTGGACTTTCTTTAATTAACAGTTGTGAGCCATTCTTGTGCAGTAAGCCTGATCCTGGGGAGAAAGCTTTGTGCCTTTCACAGAGGAACAGAGAATATATTAACATGAAATTCCTGGAAATACGGAACAGCACGGGATATTATTCCATCTTCAAATATCTGAAATTCAGCCAAATGATAACGTGAAACCTTCACATGATATTCATCTATGAAAAACTGAGGCACTGGAAGTCAGGCTGATGTACAGCTATTTAAAACAGATGCTAGAGCAACGCTTATTTAATTAATCTAAGCTTTGTGACATCCTAGATATCTGTGGGCTGGTTCCAATCCAAGGGCCTGCCACTTTTTGAGAGTGGCCACTGTAATGATCCAAACAAATACAGACCAGAGTTCCCATCACCTGTTCTAGGCAAAAAGCGGCTGGAATCGCAGCGGTGTCGGTCGATGCATCTCTCTGCTCTCACAGTGTGTGTTTATTTAGAAAATGCCTGGGTCTGCAGCCCTCTCTGCAGTCCTGCTTGGCAGGACCCCTCCTCTGCAAGGCTGTGCCGGGCACTGTCACCAGCCAGGCAGCCGGAGGGGAAGCAGTGTTGATGATTCCTTTCCAAGAGGGCAGGGGAGAAGAAAGAAAGCAGGCTCCCCTCGTTATCTGGGAGAAGCAATAAAGCCCTTTCTACAGCTGTCAGGACAACCCAGGGAGATCTACCAGACAGCATCAGCTCGACCCTGTTTTCTGTCCCAAAGCCAAGGAGTTGACACGTCAATACCTTACTGACAATGCCTGCAGCAGCCCAGGTCTCTGTGGGGGCCAATCCTGCAAGGTGCAGAGCACCCCTGAGCAGAAGCATAAGAATATTTTTTGTCCTGACAGCAAAATGCATCAGAGAGTTTTATTTGCAGGCAAGGGGGCACAAAATGAACTGCCGTTTTCCACTGTACTTGGTTTTACCGTCACTCGGCAGCGTTTGCATTTCATCTGCGTGTGTTTTCGACAGGGGGTGCTTATGGAATCGTAGAATCATGAAGGTTGGAAACAACCTTAAAGATCATCAAGTCCAACAGTCTCCTAAACATTATCACAACCACTAAACAGTATCTGAGCATCCCTCTCACCCACGCGAGGCAACGCGTTAACCTGGAGCGACGTGAGCAGACGTTAGCTGAGTGCGGAGAAGCTCCAGCATCCCTTCCTCACACAGCTCCCAACACCGATGGCAAATAAGGGGAATATTTCTTTGTGCACGTTGTTTCCAGCTGGCCTGGCTCTAAGATATTATCAGTACAGGTCTGTGGAGGAAGTTTGTCAGAGCTGAGTTTGAGCTGTTGGGGAACCTGAAAAACAAAGGGAAATAAAGGAGAATTCTCAACAGATGCAGCCTTGAAAATTAGTGCTTTTTTAAAAGAATGCAGGGGAAAAAAATCGTTTCTTTTCTGACGATTTGTTGTGCCATGCCTGGGGACACATTCAAGTGTAAACCAAAGAGGTTTAATACTACTTCAAGTGAAAATCTTGACTCAAACTTTTACATGGAGCTGCTACCAACATCTTCATTTTATAACATGTAAAGCACACATGCAACCACAGAGCTATTAATTTCCATGCACAGAAACTTTTGAAGGCACAACACCAGCTGCTTAAATATGTCTATAATTATTCACGCATTAACACCTACTGAATTAGCAGCATTAGCACCTACTGAATCATCTTGTACACATTCAAATAAATTAAGGCTGGGATTCGGTGGCCCTGGCCCAGGAGGCTGTTGTTGCTGGGGTTACAGACGTGGTGCTGCTTGACCTGCCAGGGCCACAAAGCAGGTGAAAGATGTTGCAAATGCCTTTTTAAAAAAGCCTGCCTTCTAATCAGCAGCAGTCGTGTAACCCCCCCCCCCCAGATGACAGCAGTTGGCACTGGAATTGATTCCCTCTGATTCCTTGTTTTTGTTTCAGCTGAGGAAGATTCCTCTTGCCTTTTTTTTTTTAATTCCTCCTGCACTCTTCTAAGTAGGCCCCATTAGGAAATTCACATTTCTTCATCTGTGTCAGAGCTTATTTTATGTGGAAATATTTCAAAACTCACACAGCTCTTGTTCACCCCCATGCCATTGAAAGGAGTTCAAAGTTGGGCAGGGCACCAAGTCAGCAGACATTAATAACATTACCTTGCAACCATTCAAAACCTGTCATTTGTTAAGTCTGTCCCTCTCTCATTCCAGCAGGCATAAATCATGTGTATAAATGAGCTCCTACCCACAAAGGAGAACTGACTTTAACATCTAAGGCTGTGCTGTCACCATCAGGAAATTTTTATTTATTTAATTATTGATTTCACTGTTTTTATTCTTAAGTTCAAAACCAAAGGGGAGGTGACTCAATGCAAACACACCCCAAGAATGTTCTGAGAAAAGGAGATAAGCAACTTCTGCATGAAAACCTCTGCCCTGCTCAGATGCTCCAAACACATCCAGCCCGGCAGCAGCATCCTCCAGATGCCACTGGCAGCACCTGCAGCAGCTGGGAGGGGAGAGGGGCTGCCCGAGGGAGGGCAGTGGGTGTCCACACTGCCTCTGGGGGGACCCCCCTTCCCCCACAACCTCTCCTGCTCTTGGCAGCTGCTCTTTTAGCACTGAAATGTCTCCCCAAATCTGAAGAGAAAGTAAATCTTCACATCGCCGCACCAAATTGTCATGAGGCTGAGGGTTGTGGGTCTCAGCGTTTTCTACCCACCCTCATCCCTTCCCTCGCCCCTCTGGCGCAAGCACCAACCTGATGCTTCCTATGGTAGAGCCTCCCAGGCACTATGGTGTGACCTCAGAAATTGAAACACAAGAAATTCCACTTCAGACGTAAGATAAAAACGTTTTTTGCAGTGTGAGTGGTCACACACTGGCACAGGCTGACCAGAGGGATTGTGGAGTCTCCATCCTTGGAGATACTCAAAGGCCTGAGAGATACCCCAGCCTGGAGACCAGGCAGCAGAATGGCCTGATGCCCAGGGCTGTGCACAGCTGCAACCCTGCAGCATCGCCGTGTTCTCACACAGCCTCCGAGCAGGACATACAGTTGCAGACAACCACAGCATTTCTGGCATTACAAAGCAGACCTTTAGAGCCTACTCAAGTTCTTTGTACACTGGTAGGTCTGAATGACTTTGGCTGGCCACTAGAAAGCCACTTCAAACTGCCTCTCTCAGCCATGAATTTGGGGATTTGAATTTGGGGATCTAATCTTCCAAAATACCTAAGGATGATGTTTGCTTCAGCAAGCATTTTGGAGTCTCCCTCCTTAAAGATATTCTTTCTTATATCACTGGAGCTGGGCAAGATGACTCCTCAGGGCTCTGGTTTATAAGTTCAGGAAGTGCTAAAAACTATCCTGTTCATCACAGCAAAATCCAGGGACTGCATGACCACTACGACCTCCATCATCTTTCTCAGATCCATAATGCATCCTCTGGAGTCCTCACTTCAGCCTATTTCTGCTGACAAGTTACCAACCAATTACAAGTTTCATTCAGTTACAAGTTGCTTAGGCTCCTTCCTTTTAGTGGAAAATCTGTAACATATAGAATATAGTATAACAATCAGGTTACCTAGGACGTCAGCAAAGCCTTTGTAGACTAAAAATGATGCACCTGAGGGGCCTCTCAAAGGGGGGGAATGCTTTGTAGATGCTGCCTCCCACAATTTCCTATCTAAGGCTTGTCCCTTTGCCTTTTTGGTAAACTTCCAGGCACTGTTCTTTTTTTTTTTTTTCCCTAAAGGCTCCATTTCATATTTTATGCCCTCTTTTAATTTCTTCTCTGACACCTCCAGATGCTTTACATCTTAATTCCAACTGCAAAGTCCATGGGTTTTATTTCAGACCTTGTCTGTGATTTCTTCAGGTCTTATCCTAACTCCAGTCAAGCCATTTTGTTATCTCCATCTTTCGGTTCTTCTCGGTTCAATGAGGCCACCAGTTCACAGTCCCTCTGCAAGAATTCCAAGATACAATTTCTTAACTATTTCTATCCCCCGTTCCTACACAGTATCCTACACCGGCCTTTCTCGGGATTACATTACAAATGCTTTCCTCTGGCTGTCTTTAGCTGAATGCTGCCCTTCTTGCCTACTTTTCTGGTGATCTGGCTTCGTTTTTCATGTCATGGTTCTACCACAGGTAGTGGCTGGTCACTGATTACCTGCCCACAGTGAAACCTCTCTGCCCACCCAGCTTCCCTCCCACGAGCACTGCCTGCTCTCCACTGTTTCATCAATGGATTTTTTTTTTTCTGTTTCATCTGTCGTATGCCTACAACGAGCTTCACCATTTCTTAGAGGTAATGCATGGAATGATTCACGTTGTTTCGTGTTATATGTAAACCTAGGAATTGTCCCTGTATGAGCAATGCCTTTGCCATCAAACTGCTGTACCCAACACACCCTCTTTCTATGACAGCAGAGGATACTCTTACCCAAAAGTAGCAGTGGTCTCATTGGCTTTTCTCAGACATCCAACACAGAGTTTCTACCCCCACTTCCTTTCTGAAGTTCTGAGGTCCCTGAAATGGGAATAATCTGTAGCCAGAAGTAACTGAGACAAGGGATGGAAATAGAGAGGAGAGGTGAGGATGAATTCCACAATCACTGTTTGTGACATCCATGCCACACTTGAAGCAAGTCTTGTGCCCCAGCCTTTGCAGTCACAGGCTGTGTTTGGACAGTCAGTCCCGGGGTATGGCCAGGGCCTGGTGCAATGGGGACGATACTTGCTTCTCAGGGCAGACTCTCAGGCAATGGAGTAACGTGGGAACCTTCCACACCAAGTCACTTCTGCCGGGCCACCCTATGCCCACTAACCCCTACGGCCACTTAATGCCGTTTGTCCTCATGACCTGCAGCAGAGTTGGCATTGCTTGGCTCTACCTTGGGCAGCTCTTCACCCTTGCCGTGTGCACAGGATTCTGGAGTCTCGAGCCAGGCACTGTGCTCCCCATCCTCCAACTGCCTTCCACCAAGGTGGGACCCCAAATTCGTGTCCTACACTCGTAGCCCTCACTACCCCTAAAAGGTAGGAGCATAGCTTCTCATGCCATTGTCACTCCTCACCTCCTGACTGCTACACTTTTTTGCTTTAGCTTCTCAACTCAAACCATTTTTCTCCTCAGCCTGATATATAAATACCTGCAAAGGTCCGGGCAGCAACACCAGCTCTGGACTCTTTCAAGGCACTGGCTTGCACTGGAGATGAAAGACACCTGCCCCACAGCATCTGTAAAAGCCCATATCAGAGCTAGAAGCATCCATTGCCCCTAGCTTTAGGTATGTTTCTTTGAAGTGCTTTAGGGTCATATAGGGACCAATTTGGAACTGTCTGCTTCCCAGCAACCTATTTGCAAGTCTTAATATAAATATATTTCCATAGCCATAGGTACATAGTTTTTACAATATCTGCATTTCTACATTTCCCTATACCCTGTTCCTAACATCCCAGAAGATAAAAAGTGGGAAAACAGTTAGAAGCCAGTTTTTCTTTTCTTCTGAGACATCAGCAGCAAAACATTGAGTTTTGCATGGCTGCAAGAGTACCAGAAAAACAGTATCAGATGCATACAGACCTTAAACACCCCTCTTCAACCCACACAGGCACACGCATACACACCCAGAGCAGAGACCAGGAGGAACAATAAAAAGCTCTGTAGAAATATTTATTTTAAAATAGAAGCTATAACTCAGCTCCACACTGATTTCCAGTATAGCTGTCTGTGTTGCTTCTCTGCAGGGGTTTGTGAAAGGTTCCCATAGTGGCTGATAAAACCCTGGTGGGTTCTGCAGGGTTGGAAGGACTCAGCACAGTGCTTCTCGCAGCCAGACCACTCCGTATTGACATTGGCAGGGCTGCACACAGGTCCGCCAGAGAGAAATTGGTGACATCATGCAGACTTCATCCTTCCACGGTTACCCACATCAAAGGCAATTTAATAACTGCCCAGAGGAATGGACATTCTGTAACACGCAATTAATCACGTTTTGAAGACCCTTAGAGGTCAGACACAGCTCCTGGCAAACCCAGAGGAGGAAGATGATGTGGATGAGAACCCTTTACAGTAGATCCCAGAGAAACTGTAACTCTGATGATGAACTAGCAGCCTCAGAGGTTTAGCCCTTGAATATTGTAATGGCTGCTTTACGTGGGTTATCAGTAGCACTGTGCGGCCACTGATACACACACCATGGTTATCCCAAGTGTTAACACAGCTCAAGAAAGAAATCTTCCTGTAAGTATTCTTGGTCAGGAATCAGCAGAACAGTTAAATCCATTGAAGATCCAAGTTGTCTGATTCAGCTGAGCACAGCTTGGTACCACAAGGATGTGCTAGGATGCCTTTCCAGTCTTACAAAATCAGGTCTGCTGGGCAAAAGCACGGTCCATTAGCCATGCTTTCCAGCAGCAGCAAGCTCCCCACGCTCTCCTTGCTTCAGCAGTACTTCTGAATCAGCAAGGGCATGATGGAGAACCTTACTTAGCTGGTCCCATCACGCTACAAAGATGAGATGTTGGAGGCTGTATGCTGCAATCAGTGCACATCTACACTGTTATCAGCATCTTGTAGCAAACCCACCTGGCAAGGACAGAAGATTTGGCTTAGCAGCTCTAAAAGAGGTTAGCAAACCCAAGACTTTGGCCAGACGCAGCCACAAGAGCTCAAGACTTTGTCATGCTTATGTTAATAAAGAACATATGTCTGAAATGTTATCTAGCACTGACAACGTTAAAGGTTGCCCTGTGCTTGCTCTAGAAGAACTGTATTAATGTCTAAGTGTATCTCACAGCTGACTTGAAGATATACACAGGCATTTAAATACTACTGCTCATTGATGACCACTTTGACATGTATCTATTTTTATTCAAATGTTTACACACACGCTCATATACACATACACAAATAATGTATTCTTTATGGTTGGATAGCAAAACCATATAGATTAAAATGTTATGAAACTCCTGTGTATTTCTAGATCTGTAAATACTGGTTTTTAAAAATTGCAAAATATCCAAAATAAGCAAGGGAATATAGTGTCCTTAAAGTGGAGTCTCATTACTCACTGCTAGCTAGGCTTTTTCAAAAAAATGGGACTCTTATTTTGTGCAAAAACATGAAGGTTATCAGGTTTCATTTCTCTGTAGAATGAGATCCAAATACAACCTTCTCCATGAAGGTTTTATTGAAAAAAACAGACTCACAAGACATCTGGTGGCCACACAGGGTGACCTAGACTCTAATTTGGCTGAGGGACTTGAATCTTACTCTCTGATATCCCAGACTCACTTCAAGGGAAGGTGAAATTTCTTCTGGGTGTGAGAAGCTTACTCAGCAGCTTCATTTAGGTACCGCTATGTTTTAGCAAAATGTTCCATGATTCTATATTTTGATGAATCTGTAATTCTGTGAAGTGTTTCACATTAAAAGCCTGGTTCAGGTGGACAGCAAAGGCTTTATTTTGGTTAGTTCTCTAGATGAACTCATTGGAGTCACACCTTTTCTGTCCATGGGTACCACCCCCACCTCCACTTTAGCACACCTCTGGGAGGAAAGATGAGAAACACAGATGAGACGCAGTGGGAGTTTCTGGATGTCTGAAATCAATTGCACATGGTGTGGGAACCCCTTAAGATCCAAGCAGATCTGCCTGCTGGTGCAGTTACCCCTCTCAAGTCCAAACTCTGACAAGCCACAGGGATGGTTCATTGGCCACATATTGCCACTGGGAGCCTCCAAGTCCCACCAGCTGGAGGCACTCTGGATTCTCCACAGCTCACAAAATATTAACTTGTAGGTACTTCAATATATTGAACATAGTAAAGAACAGGACATTTGTGAACAGCTGCTTGGAGGACAGAGGTGAGTGGAGGCCTTTGCTTTTTGTTTTTTCTCTTTTTTTGTTAGTATATTGCAGCTGCTGGCACGTCTCTGTTCACAGTTGACAAAGGAGCAGAGGAGAACAGAGGCTGTTGCTTACGGAGGGGAGGAGACCCATGTCTGCATCTGCAAGGACTGGGAATCCAGATATTATTCACCACAGCTGCAAGCTTCATCATGGGCAACTTCAGCAGGAAAAGTTTTCCTACTTGCCAAAAGGATCACCTCAGAGTGTTTAGTTGTCCCTAGCTGTCCTGAGTGAAGCAGAAGAGTCACGACTTCTTTGATCAACAGTTCAAAGGAGTACTCGAAACACTGAGGTTGTTTGCAGACTCATTTTCATCTGAACCTAAAGAAGGTAAGGGCAGAGCTTGTTCAGAACTGATAGTTACCATGTGGTGATCCACTCTGCTAACAAGCTTGCAGACAGAAAAGAGAGGATTTCCTCTAAAAACCTGCCAAGTCACAGCTCCCCTAAGTCAAGTGAGAGAGCTTCCATTTGTATAAACCTCTGCAAGTCCTTCTATGTGCGAAGAGGGGGTTTTTTCTACTCTTAATGTGACCAAATAAGAGCATTGCAACTGCTCAGCAGACCCAGTCTAATTTCTATGGTTATCTCAAAAGCAAAGCTGTTGCTTTGAGAGGAGCTAGGAACAGATTTTCCATTGACATCACTTTCCTGGCTGTGACAGGAAACTATGATGTCTTTATTGTTCAGGTGTTTAATGCAGCCAGAGCAGTCAGTAATAAAAAATAATGACTCTGTGTATGTGTCATGGACCAAAATCCAGTGATATGCAATTCTGTGCAGTCCTCAGGCTTCCTCCACGTGCTGCTGTCAAAGTCATGCACCTACCTCTGCTGTGCATTTCTAAAATATGTCTTCTTTTTTAAATGAAATATAATTGCCTGTGGCTTTTCTTGAAGATGGTGAGATGATTTCTCCTAATAACTTCAGGGTTCACCTCTCTAAAGACCTCCACAGAAAGTGAACATTGCAAAACAAGAATCCAGGATTACGCTGCCTCCCGAGACTCCAAATCACGCCTACCTGCTGCCTTCACTATGATACCTTCTCAGAGCTCATGTCTTTTACTACCATTGCTAGTGGGAAAACTCCCAACCTTTCTTCTTCACTGCATGCCACCAGCTCTTTTAGAAAGGCAGGTTTGCAAAAAGTTCTTCTGAGAGCATGTCTGCACTCCTGATTAGAGCTAGACCCAGTCCTAAGGCCTGCAGACAGTGCTGACTGGGTCTACTGTGGAACTGGCCCCACAGTCCATCTATCCCTAACCCCCTTGGCCATGCCCTAGGCAAGGAACAGCACTGTGCCAGGAAGCCGAAAACCACCTCCGCTCCCTTCTGGAGGTAGACTGAATAGGATATATGTTCACTTTTTGTCATGGTGTTTAGGGCTATTTGAGATGCCCCAGTCAGTCTCACGTGGCCCCAAGCAGCTGGAGAGCATAGTCTCCCATAACCACTCTCCCCATCAACCACTAGCAGATGTCTTAGTGTGTAAGGACCTCTCGAATGACACTAGACACCTAGGGTTGGGAAACTGCACTGAGCTGGTTGGTGCCTTCACTAGGAAACTCCCACAGGGGTGTTAGATCACACACCTAATGCACAGAGACTCACGGTTTAAGGCTGGGCTACTCATTTTCTAAACTGGTTGGGAAGTCGTTTTGTCGTCTGAGTGTTGTGGTTTAACCTGGCAGGCAGCTCCACACCACGCAGCCCTTCCCTCACTCCCCCCGCAGCGGGACCGGGGAGGGAATCAGGAAAAAGGTAACACTTGTGGGTTGAGGTGGTTTAACAGGACAGACCAGGAAGGGTGAAATGCTAAAAGAATATACAAAACAAGCGGTAGGCAATGCAATTGGTCACCACCGGCTGACTGATGCCCAGACAGTCCCCAGGCAGCCAGCTGCCACCCCCAGTGTTACTGCCCAGTGTGATGACCTATGGTATGGAATACACTTCTGTCTGGTTTGGGCCAGCTGTCTTTCCTGGCTGTGTCCTCTCCCAGCTTCTCGTGCCCCTCCAGCCTCCTCGCTGGCAGGGCAGCATGAGAAGCTGAAAAGCCCTCGGTGTAACGTAAGCACTGCTCAGCGACGACCAAAACACCAGCGCGTTATCAACACGGCTCTCATCCTAGATCCGAAACGCAGCACTACACCAGCTACTAGGAGGAAAATTAACTCTGCCCCGGCCAAAATCGGGGCACTGACGTGATTTGTAAATGCAGACTGTACCGAGTGTGCTGGCTTGAGTATGTGCATGCATTTCTCTGTCTGTCTGTCAGTGTGTGTGTGCTGGCCCCAGCACACGGGTGACATTCAGCAAGCACCAAAAGCAGGTGGAGACAGTGCAGCTTCGGCTCGGCTCTAGATGTAGATCCTAATTCCTTCAGAGTCAGGAGGTGGTGTGATCTGAGGTTTTGTATCAGACAGAGCCCTGCAAACCTCAGCTTCACCTGCTCCCCCCTGCTACCTCCCACCATGGAGCAGCAGAAGAAAGCAGGCCAAGCTCACTTGGCTGATCGGGCACAACGGTGCACGAGGGGAAAATTCCTCCCTGGTCCCTGCAGGAGAGTTTGTCTGTACACTCGTGCAAGGTCTACTTACCTCAATCAGCTCCAAGTGTAATTAATTGACATAAAAGTATCTAGCCATTTTTCAAATCCTGACCCATTGTTTGGATCGGTGACCTCCTGTAGTACCAAATTCCACAGGTTAACTACACACTGTGTGAAGTAATATTTCTATCCATTTACTAGCCATTAATTTCTGCCCTTTGGGAAATCTGAAATATGTATGATCATGTGAAGGATCTTGAGTCATTCATAGTTATGTGTTGTGTGAAACACATTTGTTCATTTAACTCCCAAGCTCACTTGGCCCTGACTTGAGCACCGGGCAAGACAAATCAGCCCAGAAAGCAAGAGGAATAGCAAGGAGCAAGCTGCCAGCTGTTAGATGAGCAAATGGGGAGCTGCAGAGATTCCCAGAGCCAAATTCTTATCTTATTTATGCTAGCATAAATCTAAAGTAACTGCACTGAATTATTCTGGATTTGCCCTTCTGTAAAAGAGATCATAATCTGACACTTGCTTTGGAAACTTCCTTCCTCCAATTTCCATTCTGCCTAGAAAGAGAGTGAGACACCATTGTGCCACAGCTTTTTCAAATATTTCTTTACAGAAAAGGATCAAATAACCAGCAGTTCTAGGGGGGTAAAAAATCCCTTGCAAAACTTTCTGTAATCAGTTTTACAAATCCAGAGGCTGCAGTGCCAAGAGAACTAGTCAGAATTAAAGTCTGAAGCATCCTTTGTCTCTCTGGCCCCTACAAGCATCTGCTGTAACGTCCAGTTGTAGGTCTTAGTTGATCTGAACTGTGGAGCTGAATGTGATAAGTGGGAGACGCAAATTGAGAGCAGGAACAGAGATGTTGCAGGTGAAAGGGAAAGGATTGCTGGCAGGTTAAAATGTGCACTATCATTTCAAGTGCTCACTTGTTTTTTGTTCAGGTTTTTTTCCCCCCTTTTCCCATTGTCCCTCACAATCGTATCACCAGGCTGCCGGGAGAGAGAAGCAAAGCGCAAATGTTGCAAGAGAAATAGGGAGCAGGCTGTAATGCTGAGTTATGTAATAACATGTTGTTACAAACCAGACTGTCCTGAAAAGAATATTACTGCTTCCCTCATTTCTAGTAAAGTCCCCAGCTTCATTCTTCTAGCAAATACTATTTTATTGCCAGGCCATTTTATGCAAGACAGGCCTGATTTGAAAAAGTAGTTCTGAAAAGTTCCTTAAACTATTACCTTACAAAACAATCTGGGACATTTAATTGAAATGGCATCACCCTGTTTTAAAACATTGTAGTGTTAAATAAACTTGACCCGTGGCACCACAGCACTCATTTTTCTCCAGCTACGTCATGCCCTTGAAATGCGTATGTACGTATAGAACGGCCTGACTTCTCCAGCTGAAAGACAAATGCAAGCCCCCATTTCAAAATAATTGCACTCCCCCCCTTCCTCTTGTCACAGAGACTAATGGAGGAAGAGGCTCTAAGAAAGAAGTGGCTTGATCTTAATTACCAGTGGAAAAGGAGATGAAACGAGACAGGTATTTCAAGCGCACACTTGTCCTGTGAGTCCAGCTCCCACTTGCTCTGCCTGCAGCTTCTCAACTGGCTCTGCCCGTGCTCTGGGGACAGGGCAGGCAGCAGTGGGGCACGGGGGTCATGCCAGGGGCACGCGGGTCAGAGCAGCCCTGTGTGGCAGGGCCAGGGGCGGCAAGGGGAGAAAGCTGCCAGCAAGACACGGGGAGGGCCAGGAGCGCTCACAACGGCACAGCCAACGCGTGCACGGCCTCCATCTCCCTCTGCCCCTAACTGGGGCCGTGGAGGTCTCGAGCTGCCTGCCAGGAGCTGTGTCATAGCCCTCACAAAGTGCCTTCCCCCTCTCCAGACCCTGCTGGCCACCCCTCCTTCGTGTGCTTTTTTGAGCCAGAACTGAAGAAGAGGAAGGTGCAGCCCAGGAGAGTTTGCGTAACTGTGCCGTGAGGACCAATAAAACTATTAGCTGCTGGCATCAAGCCAAGAATCCATTAATGACAGAGCGGTATCTCTCCAGGAATGTAAAATGTTTTACTAAATAAACATTAAAAGCAGGAAGCATTCAACTTCTGTCACTAGGTAAAACTCCAGTGTGATTCTATCCCACAGAAGGATAGCCAGGAGGTAAGCAAAAAAAACTTTGTTTGCTGATAAAAAACCTACTTAGTACCAGGAGGAGCTGGTGAGATGTGTTTTATAGTGCCTTACAAAGTGTGATGAATGAGGCTCGATGCTTTCACGGGATCAACACCCTGACTATACGGAAGGGAAAGGAAGGCAGTGGTTTGTGCAAGCAGAAGGCTCCATCACGCAGGAAAATCAGACCACCACATTTTGTGCCTTCTTCCACTATACCAGCAGAACTGAGAATGAATAGAAGTAGAAACTTTGCTAAAGACCTGTTATTCTGCTCCTTTCGTTTTTCCATCTGGGGATCACTGCAGTGTGCTGGCAATGTTAACCATGGGAATCATGATGACAATGTTCCCTTCCCCCAGCACATAAAATGTCCAATATCAGATGGGTCAGACCAAAGTCCTCTCAGTGTTGATGTGTGAGGTCTCCATGTGGAGGCAGAAATTACTGTTCTTTAAGCCAGCTGTCCACTCTGGACCCCAAAGAAGTCTGTGCCAAAGGCAGATCACTGTGGCATCACTGTACTCTTATTTGAGGCTTTCCAGTGAAAGTGATCTGAAAATTGGAAGTACAGACATGTAAGTACAGACAATTCACAAAGAGGCACTTACTCCCACATAGCTGAATCCATCCCTTTGAATACAGGAGGGAAAAAAACACAGTTAAATGGCCACTTCCTACAGGTTATGCCACTGGAAGGATTATGGCGTACAGCAGATGGAACACATGATAGATATTAAGGCTAAGGGGAAACTTCAATGGTGGGCAGCTAAAGAGGAAAAACACACAGAAAGAAATTTTGAAGACTACCAGTGGTGAGATACTTGAAAGAAAACCTGTGGCTCTTCTAAACCCATGCAGAGCCAAAGTCACTGCAGGGAATTCAAAATTATGTATACGCTGCCAGCTACAGCACTGCAGAGAGATAAGCAAACCCAAAGTATATTGTGATGGCCAGTGCAAGTTAATATCCCCTTTCTTGGAAAGAGGATGTGATTGCCCACAGAAACTGGAGTCTGTGGTGGTAATACTGGACGCAGTGTCAGTGGTGGAAGACCCAGCTCCAGGAGTCCTACCAGCTGCTTCATACCCTGTGCAGCTCTGTCTCCAGAGAGCCCACGGAGCAGAGTTTCTCTTGTCCTGCAGCCCGAGAGGCAAGCTGTCTGTTTGACTGCAGGTTTCCCAAATGCATGCAGCCTCTTCCATCCCAGTCTGCCCCAGAGTAGAGACCTCTTTGGTGAGTCCAGAACCCCATACGAAATTACTCCTGCACCCTTGACAAATCTTCTCCTATCTCTAGCTCCTGTCCTCTGCAGAAGAAAAGTGTTCTAAATCACCTTTTAGGACCAGATAGGGTCTTGAGCTTCCCATGCAAACCTGAAATTAGAGACTGCACAGAAACTGGTCCGAGGTTGAAGCAGGTGGATGTGGTCTCCCCAGCAGGCTGTGTATGGGAGCCACCTGCACAAGGCAGAAGCAGCTACTCTGCTAGGGGCAATGCAGGCTGCCATTCTCAAGGGCTGCTTGCTGCTGCCAGGGGCGAGGGGACAAGCTGTTGCTTGAGCAGAGATTGAGAGGCAGTGGCTTGGGGGATCTGTGAGGCTATTTGCAAGGGGATGGGAGGGAAAAGACCCAGTGAGTGAGCTGCACAGAGTCTAGATCAAGTCCTGTGGCTATTGAGATGGGACCATCCAGAGCTACAAGTTGCAGATCACTGTGGTGCACTTTGGGCTAGAGGCAGGGGTTAGCTGCATGCTGACATTCAGTGCTTGAAATCTTAATTCTCCAGTTTCTCTTTGTTGGCTTTTACACAGGATGCTCATCTCCACAGACATGTACCAGTTGGCTTGACTACAGCTACATCTATGCAGGAAGAAAATGGTTCAAAGCCAGATCCTCAGCTGCAGTAACTCAAGCAGCTATGGACACAGGCCAACAGAGACCGTGCATGAGATCTCCCAGTTTCTCCTCTCAAACTGTTACACTAAACTAAACATAAGATTCAGTAGCTCCCTATCTTTGCCTTGTTTCTGCACTCTGACATTTCGTCCAACTTCACATGCCAGGGTAAATACAAGAAAGATGATCACACCAGAATTGCATCCAGATTGTCAATGACTCACTCACTCAGCCAGCTACCTCTGTAAGGAAATACAGGGAGAGTTCTCACCTTTCACTCTCTTAGAAAAGCAGAGCCATAATCCATGTGATCTTGCATAGATAGCATCCATGGAAGGAGATCTTTAAAATTCTACATGCCAACGTGTGGGATCTAAGAGCCGGCCCTGCGGGTACAAGGGGGGCTGGACAGCCCTGCCTAGGGGCCATCTTTCCTGAAGTTCAGCACTGGAGATGTGCTGCTACCCCACAGGATGCTGCCCACAGGAGACTTGCCTGATGCTGGGATGGTAAAGCCAAGACCCAGCAGCCCCCTTCTTTCTGAGGCTTCTTCAGGACATTGCTGCTCTCTGTGTCACCTCAAGCTACCTGAAGGATGCTGTCACTTGTTTGGTAATTTTTGAAGAGTTTGATGGGCTCTGTGAGGTGTTGGTAGGAGGTGAATTGCCACGTGAGCATGCTAGAGTGGAAGGGGCTGCTACAGCTTGTTCCAGCAACACAAAAGGATTCCCTCGCATGATGGGCACCTTGCCCTGTGCAGGAAACCCAAATAGCAAGGTGCTTTGCACAAGTAGACACAAGTATCAAGTAGCCTTTGCAGCACTGGAGGTCTCTCGTGGACCACAGGAAGACTTGCCACCAATTAAGTCTTGCACAGACCTTCAGACAAGACTTTTCTTCTGGCCCTCATCACAGTCTTGTGTTTCACCTCCCGGGAACATTCCTCCAGGTGAAAGGTTTCATGCTTGGTGCTAAAAGGTTAAAATTGTTTCAGATCTCTTAACTTCATTAACCCCAAGGTCCAAATCCAATGCAAGCTGTTGATGGTCGATTTTTGGGACACCTGAGTTAAAGGAAGCGTGACACACAAAATGTTCTGAGCAGCAGAGCTGCTAGAAATCTAGTGGTTTTGAAGTATATCTCACGTGAGGGAATCAGAAGTTGAACACCCTAAAACTGCTTTTGTACCTGGCCTCGGTTGCTCCAGGTTGTGCATAGCTGCAAGCACTCAAAGTTAACCCTTTGCTGTGCCTTTGGACAGCTTCCAGCAGACACTTTATTCTCAGGGTCACTACCCTGCCATGTGATGGTAGATGTATGCACAAAGCCTTCCAAGCAGCACTGCCCTTCCTCATCAGTTGCTTTCCTCACTTCCAAGCAGATGCTGTTTGCAGGGCTCAGACCTGCTTTGTTGCTCTGCTACAGGAGCCATCACCTTCACATGGAGCACCTGCCCTCTCAGAGAAGTTATCTCCTTCCAGCTTCTCTCACCCTGAACGGGCAGCAGATATCCTCTGTAGGGTTAGGGGACCAGGGAGGACCAGGAAAGCGACTTGCAATTAGCTCTTTTAACTCTCTTCTCTGGCATTTATGAGCAGCTCTGTCCCTTGTACACCTCCGAGCACCATCACTGCTTTTGTCTTTTGCTTTGAGCA
The DNA here is from genome assembly GCA_025345505.1 of Todiramphus chloris collaris. Lineage (NCBI taxonomy): Eukaryota > Metazoa > Chordata > Aves > Coraciiformes > Alcedinidae > Todiramphus > Todiramphus chloris. The sequence continues at coordinate 2,189,518 of JANVCC010000072.1, forward strand.
CAAATACCCAGCACTGGGGCTGTGTTGATGAGCCACTTCTGCTCACGTAAGCAACATATCCTCTCTCCTCCCAGCATAAATAACAGCCAATCCAAAGCATAAGAATTCTGCAATTTGCTTACTGCCTGCTGGTTTTTATATGTATTTTTTTTAATTTTACATTTGATATTGTTACTAAAATTAACATTTTAAAACGTAACAGTTTTGTTGCTTGTGGAGCCCAAACTTTGTCATACTTGTGCACAAATGGAACAGGCAGATAACTGCATTGAATCTGTTGCAAACTGCAACGTGGAATGACAGAAAACCTGTTGCCTTCTCCACGCCTTCCACGCAGGACAATGTCTTGGTTTGAGTGTTTTTAGCCCTTACTGCAGCATGAAAAACACTATTAGAAATATTCAGTGTAACTCAAGTGTTTGCTTCACTGAAATATGTCACAGGCTATCTGCAAGACAGAAATACTGAGCTGTTCCAGAGGTCTCTGCCACAGGAGCCACCTCTATGCCTGCCCTCAGGTCACGTACATATTTCTCAGCTTCCCACAGCCTTCTAGGAGGAATCTCTTTGAATCTGTGAAAACAAGGGATGGGTTGCACCGTGCAAGTTGTGTCAGGTTAGGTCAAGCAGGAGGCATCGGAGCGCTTGGTAAAAGGCGGTGTGGCCAACCATGGTGCCTGGGTTTATTGCTCAGCCACGCCAGGAAGGTGTGCTCAGTGCAGAAAGGCACAGTCCCTGCCCCCAGGCACACTGTCACTCCTCGGGGGACCCTGCCCTGCACCAGGGACCACTGCACTCACCTTGGTTCCTGCAGCTCTCTGACTGCCAGGTCCCAGAGCATCCCAGCTGAGGAGGACTGCAAAGCGGATGAGTTTGGAATGAAATGACAATGCTCGCTTTGTTTATAAAAAATAACTTCAGGTCTTTAGAGCTTTGTCTTTTCTTGCTTTGCTCGGCATTTGGTATTGAAAAAAATTGAGAAAGCAGACACACAAAATCACAGAAAGTGGTATTTTATCTCCGCAAAAGCTTAATACCAACAGTGAAAACTTTTTAGTGATATTTTGCCTGCAAAACAAGCCTTTTATTCTTCTTAGAAATCTATCTTTTCCAGTGTGAGGGAAGAGATTTGCATCATAGAAATTGTAGCCATTTTTATGTAACAATGAGAAAGCAAAAAAAAGACACTGGGGAAAACGGGGTTTTTGCACACCAGAGCCAGCCTCCACCTCCACCTTTGCTATCACCATTTCACCAGGTTAGTCTTGGGCAGGAGTGTGAATTGAACCAACAGGATTTCAAGGCTTCTGAAGAAAAGGCAATTTTTGTAGCTATGAGAGTCATGATAGATTTGGGATCTGGGAATAGGACAGAGTGACTAACATGGAAAAAGCCACAACTGAGAGAGGGAGAGGCAGGAGAAATGAGCAGATGCCATCATCTCTGAGGGGGCTGAGGGACTATGCCCTGAGAAGCCACGACATCCAGACTGGTAAGTGGCTGCACAAGGTCTTGAAAGTAAAATTAAGCTCAAAAGAAACTGAGTCTGCAAAAGCAGAGGGAAGAGTGTGAGAGGGGAGTGTTACTAGCCTGGGCTAAGGAGAGAGATGGTTAATATTTACTAACTGTGCTTGGCTGGGATGGATCAGAGCGATGTCAGAGCCTGGATGGGCGCAAGGGAGCAGGGCGGGTTATCAGCAGGCAGGGAATAGCAGCACTGAAAAGGATGGATCACTCCAGGGCAATGGTTTATACTTGCTTCATTATTTAAAAGTAGGCTGAGGCAGGTGATTACTCAAGAGGCTGACCACGAGGTATTTAGCAGTTGAACCACAGAAGAAACTGCACGCACAGCCTACCTCTGCCTGCCAGGAGGCATGAGTTGATGATTAATACAGCTTAAGTCACTTACAGCTCACCTCTCCACGGGCCCATTCTCCTTGAGGAATACGTCTGCCACGTACAGCTCAGCTCCCTTCCACCAGCTTAGGGATGCTGTGCAATGATGCCCACACCTTGCCAGGATGTACAGGAGCCAGGCAGAACTGCAGCCCCTCTGCCCAAGGACACCCGCCACTCCCAGGCAGCAGCTCACAGGCTGAGGGTGGGTGCTGAGGATCCCCAGAGCCCAGAATCAGGGGCTGGTGCCTGGAAGAAGAAGAGCTGCACCCTGAGGCAACATGGGCTTTCACAGAATCACAGAATCACTCAGGTTGGAAAAGCCCCTTGGGATCACCGTGTCCAACCATCAGCCCTACTCTACAAGTTCACCCCTAGACCATGTCCCCCAGCACCACATCCAAGTGATGTTTAAACACATCCAGGGATGGGGACTCAACCCCCTCCCTGGGCAGCCCATTCCAATACCTCACTACCCTTTCCGTGAAGAATTTTTTCCTAATGTCTAGTCTTTGTTTCCCCCGGGCATGGGATAGAAGAAAGCATGGTCATGCCAGACAAAGTCACAGCTGTGCAAAGCAGCCCAGCCTGTCTGCATGCACTGGCTTCTCAACATGTACTTGGGGGTGAAGAGCTCAGCAATAGCTTTTTCTTTTTCAGGTCTACTTTGCCTGTTGTGACAACAGGAGGCTTAATTTTGAACAGCACTATGAAAATAGTGAGAAAGATGTAAGTATTAGCTGATACTCAATACTGGGAATGACCTGTCTTTTATGTCTTCTCACTGCTCTGGAAGAAGCCTACCAGAATGCAGGACACATGTTTTCCAACTCAATAGCAGGTATCCAGCTGGAGAAATGTGTTTTCCTGAATTATGGCCATATGCTATATATCCCACTTCAACATATCATATCATGTTCCATCTGCACAGAATTCGACACTGCATAAAACAATCTGCTTTGAATTTGAATGCATATACTTCCTTGCACAAAACAAAACCCTCTTGCTGGGCTATGAGTCTAAATGCCCTGGAGTTTCTGGTGAAGCTTGTGTCACAAGCAGCAAAGACCAGAATCAAAGTTGTAGGGAGGAACAGGCATCACCGCTGTAACAGCAATGCTGTGCCATCTGAAACAATTTACACCTTTGCACTGAGGAGCCTGACCTGGTGGTGACCAAAAGTGGACAGAGCAGAACCCAAAGCAAGAAATATTAACACGCACACCAGGACTACCAAGCTGTACAAAGCATCATACACAGCAGTACATCATCTGGTCTTTCTCTAAGCTGCACAGAAGCCCTTCCACATCTGTAATAGCACCATATTTAAAAGGCAGCTCTAGAGTAGATGTCTCAGCAATTTCTAATACTACAGCACTCAGAACTATAGAAAAAGTCCAAACATTTTCATGCATGTTGAAGACAGTTTCTCCTCGCACAGACTAGGCGCTATGACAAACCAATCAGGCAGTGCAGTGGGTTTTGCTGTTTTTCAAGAAAACATGAACACTTTCAAATTGTTTGCCCCACTTCTAAGGGCCTCAGGGTGATCCCACCTGCCTCAACCCTTCAGGCATTCATCCTCTGCTAAGGAGGCCCATTCCTCCTGAGGAAGAAAAGTGAAGTCAGAAATACTTGCAAAGTCCTTTAATGATGAGCATTTCTTTATTTGCTCTTTCTCTTTCAAAACCTTTCAGCCACACTTACTGTAACTGCTTTGCGTCTGATGGCCCTGCTGTCTTGTTTCATCAGTGATGAATTTGTTTGCCTTGCCTCCCAGCAGATCAGCCTTTGGCAGAGGTACATCCCAGGTTAAACAGTTCTTTAGACTCTAGTCTAAAAGAACAAAAAGAAACAGCAACTGAATGATAAAGGGTGGGTCAGCACAACTTCAGCACCATTAATGAAAAGCGTCTGCTCGTAGGGTATTGACAAGAAGGGACGGGAGTATATTTTAAAGAAATTCAGTTCTGGATGACAGTAATAATTTATTTCACTTTAACAGAACAAAGCAACTAACATTTGGAAGCCTGTGGCACGGCGGATGCTGATTTTATTCACTAGTGAAAGATGTATGTGGAGGGGTGGATTAGCAGGTACTGCTGTGTTCAGCTCACAGCCGTGTTGAGGGCCCGCAGACACATCCAAGAACCACTTTCCCTCGAGTCTGTGGGGTTTTTCATTCAAGATGGACCAGAGTTTTCTGTTGCTTTTATCTGGCTGATCACAATAACGTCCAGAAGTCCTCTCCAAAATCATCACTTGAACCAGTATGAATAGTAAATGACAAAGAGAACAGCAATGCCAGACTAAAACTCTTGCAGACACAAAACTCAGTCTCTGAAAAGTGTTTGGGGGTCAGCTGTGGGCTACAGCACTGCTAGGTGTGGAGTATCTGCTGGAAAGTGGAGGTAACTGGCTTTAGGCAGACTAAGCTTTGGGACTGGTTTTGCCCAGCAGCAGTATCAACAGCAGATAGTGCCTGATGAATTCACAGAAGCCCATCAAAACATCACATTGCTGTCATGCCAGCCATGAGCCATTGCCTAGTTTCTGACGGCAACAAGAGAGTCTCATCCAGTGCAGGACTCCACCAGAGTGGGAGTGAACAAAGGATCTCTCTCATTCTGAAGCATTCAGCTGGCTGTATTAAACCAAATGCTTCACATAAAGTTGCAGGAAACATTTATTCCACTCTGCTCAGTACTGATGACATCCCAGCAACAGCACTGTCCAGTCTAGGTGTCGCAATAGGCATCACATTACATCCCCTTTTTCCCATTTTAAGAGCAAAAATCAGTCTTGTATTTCTCAATGGAGTTAATTGCAGATGAGTGCATTAGGAGTTTTTAGGAGTACCACGGCATCCAATTCTCCTCAGGCTCACGCAGTTTATGATGAAAAGACGGAAGGCACTGTGGAGCTGCAGAGTGCTCCATGCACTTAGCCCCTGGGAGCTCCACCCTTCCTCTGCTGATGGTGAGGGACCAAGCAAGACCCATCCTGGTAGACATATCTGAAAATACTTCTCAGAGCTTAGAGATGAAGAAGGCAAATTACACCTGCTTTGTGGACCACAAGCTGCCCAGTCTTACCTACATATCTGTTGTGCCCAGATATATTAAGGTTCCAGGCCCTTATTAGTCAGCCTGTGGTTAGCAGTCCACCGGTGGTCCAGAAGACATCAGAAAATGATCTGCAAGAGCATGATCCCTAAAACTAGACACAGAACTTTACCTGAGCCCTCATGAGGTTAAAGCACCATGGAGTACTTGTGACATTTAATATCTCAGTTATATTCTAGAATATCCTGAGCAACAGCATCATTTATTACCTCATATGCAGAATTCATTCCACTTCAAAGCCCAGATTCTTTCTTGCAGGATCACTATCTAGACATATTTACATCTTACACTTGTGGTTAATATTCCTTAAGTGCAATGTTTTGCACTTGTTGCTATTACCTTCCATTGTACTTATGTCAAACTGCCCCTTTAATGCAGCAAGATCATTTGGAAACCCATTTTCTTAAGCGCTTGAGTTAAATTTTACTCTTATTGAAGAATATTAGACCAGATGGATATGATTTGTTCTGGATAACTTCACATCGGATGTTTTTATCACATTATCATTCTGCAGTTGCTATTATATGAAGTACTTGAATTTTTTGCAGCTTTTCTCAAAGTATTTGAGATATGTGAGACAGGATAGCTGATCTGTAACTCCTGGTACCTCTTTATTCTTCTGTTGTGTTCTTAAATATGCTTGTTAATATTTCAGAAATGACTGTGGTTAGTTCTCTAATTATACCAGAACAAACAACCCCATGACTTCAAATGTTCCTTCACTTCTTTTCCATGGCCTGCATGTCAATTCCCTCATTTGGTCTCACTCTCCCCCTCTCAAGACTCCTTTTCCACAGATGCATGAGCTCCAGTTGCCTTCTCCCAGTTTCTCTTTATTAGCAATGTCTATGATAGCTTATCTGGCCATGTCTCCTGTAACTGCCTCCACTCTTCGAAACAAGAAGGTTGTCCCAACACATTCCAAAAACTTGAGGAGATGTTTTTGCTGTTCTGTTGTGTTGGTTTGGTTTGTTGTTTTGGGTTTTTTTTTTCTTACAGAAGATACCTGGTTAGATAAAGTCCTTTATTACCACTACCTCATATCCTCAGGACACTTCCAGTTGTAACTCAAAAACCATGACATAGACCTCCTCCTCTTCATTAACTAATCTTTAGTAGAGCTTTGCGGTTACTCTCTATTTTATCTCAAACAGCTCTGTCTTTCCCCTCTTCCTGGCCTTCTACACATTCCTAATATACCAGATAATACTCTTCCCTTTTTTCCTGCCTGTCCTTCCTGCACAAATTATACTCTCTCTGCTAATACTGAAGTGCTGCAATTTATTCCACTGAGCCTGTGTGATGCTGATTAAACTGTAGCCTTTGTTGTGTCCCAAGACTTCTAGTCCTTCCTGTTTATTCTCCATACTCTTAGCATTAGTGTAAAGACATCTCAGATGTTTGGCAGTTTGCCCTTACGTTATCCCTTTTGTTCTTCTATGGCCCTCCTGCAATTTCCCACTTCCACTGTAGAAATCAGTTGTCAACCCGACCTCCAGTTTTCTTATTCACCTGAGGTCTTTCCTGCCCACCCAGTCAAAAATTGGTATCCCAGGAATCTTCTCACTTAGTCTTCTCTAGTAATAAAAGTCTCACACTCTGAAAAGCTATGTTTTTTCACTGATTAAACAATGCTCCATAGGATGAAGATTCTCCTAAAAATCTTAAAAAAAAAAAAAAAGTGGTGCAGAAAGTTGTTAGTAGCAAAGTGGTCTTATGGGATAAAAGTCCCGAGTCCAAATTCAGACTTCTCAGTTCCAGAGAGAGGGTTGACAGCACTTAAGAGTTTAAACAAACGCTAGTTTTGTCAAAATGCTAGCATATGGGCAAGTACAGCGTGCCATACTCTGCAGCAGGCTGATGTGCAGAATTAGCTCCGATTAAAACCTTGGGAGAACCCTTTCTAATTCCCAGCAGGACAATACGCTAAATAGTAACGTATATTAGCTAAGTGGTACTTTTCAAGGCTGCAGTCATCAAGGAACAGGCAGATGATGAGCATAGCAGGGATAATATGTTGACTCTCCTCCCTCACAATTATGAACAGCTGGAACATCCTGAGTTTACAACAGGTCTGATACTGCAAAGAAACAAGAACAAATATTTGGAAATCTAATCGTATAATATAGCTGAATGGTGACAAGAGGACCTTGCTCTAGGGGAGTACAGCCCTTTATAGCACATGGCTGTTATGTGAGAGAACAAATTACATGCTATTGAAATCTGGTGTCCTGCTGCTGAGCCCCTGAATGATTGGAAAGGGTGAAGTTCAGTCACTTGACTTCCACAAAGCTTCAGATGTGCTTCCGAAGCAAAAAGAAAGGAAGATGTTTCATACAATGTGATCAACTCTGTCCCTCAGCTAACATTTGAGATTAAACATTGAGGTGTTAAAAATAAACACGCTTAGTTTATACATTTCATTACACAGACCAACCCCTCATCTCCGTGGAGATCATGAAGAAGATCTACCCTTCAAGGGAAGTTTCCAGCACTTTCTCCCAAAACCGTTTTCAAAAATACTCCCCTGCCATAAATTGATGTAAGAAGGACTCTGCAATCCAAAACGGAGCACGACTTAAAAAGCACACGCTTAAGCCCTGCGTTATTTTTTTTTATTCACATAGTCAGAATGTAGTTGTTCCAACGCATACCTATACTTCAAAGATGAGACAGTAGTTTTCTTGTGTTTGAGCAGCACAGCCAGTGTGATGGATGAACTGTGTAATGTCTGCTGATAGGTATCAAACCATCAGCCAGACCAGCTTCAGCTGTCTTCTGTCCACTGGTGTCTACTCCCACTACTTCATAGATTCTGCTCCCTCTTCTGGCCACCAACATAATAAAAGAAATTGTTCCCCCTTTTTGAATATGATTTTGAGCATGAGGAGTTGAGAAATGGAAAAGAAAATTCATATTACTTTGGCAGGACAAAGAGATCTGAGCTGCACATCTGCTGAATTTCTATATTTGGATTTCTCTGTAACAAAGGCTTGCAGTACTTGTGGTAAAAGCTGAACAAAATAATTACTGGCATTTTTTGTTCAGCTTACTGGTTAGCTCTTGAGGGGAAGGGAGGTAGAGGAAAGAGAAGACTACTGATCAGCTTTGCTGTATATTTTTACTCTTCCTTCTTGGCACTGTACTGCTCCTTCTCAGTTTTGTGCAAAACAATACTGCAGACCTAAAAAAGGAAACGAGCAGAGATCGCATCTTTAGGAACAGCAGACTTGCCAACGTGGGCTCAGATAATATTGTATGAGCTATAGCACCCAGAGCGCAAGCTCAGGAAGGCCGGTGCTGACTCGCTTGCACTACGTAAAATCCAAAAGGACAGTCTCCAAAGCAGGTTCTGCAGATTCTGACTGGTTCTGCATTTCTTCAGGTCCTCTCACTTCCCTTGGAGCTTAACAAGCACAGAGCAGACATTTGGGACAGAGGGCTTTCAAACATTTTCTGGTCACCAAAAATTCATCTAATGTAAAGGAGGTACAAACGGCTCTGTGCTGTATGTCCAAGAGAGCAAAATCTTCTCTGTTTCCTCTTTCAGGAGCTTTCCTAGGCCTCCCACGTTTGAACTTTGTCTGATGAAGCTCCCAAAAGCCAGGAAGGACAGTTGAGTGACAGTACTGCTTTCTACCAAGCTTGCAATCCATGGGCTTGCAATAGAAGCCACATTAATTTTTACAAGGGAAGGAAATCACATTGAAAATCTCAGTGCATGGCTTTATCCCGAGCCTTGTCTGTACACGTGATCATTCATTTGCTCATGAGACAGCGAAATAAAGAAATGATTCATTCAGCCCTTGCTAGCTGTAAATTTTGCAAAGCTTCAGACCTTTACATCGGGTTCATTCCCAATGATGGCGTCTTATCTCTCAATTGCCTTTCCTCAGAGAACATATTGCAGCCTGTGGGGCACCACTCACCTATAGCTTTCCTTCACGAAGAGAGGAGCTTGATCCACAGCAGAAGACCGAACCAGTGTGGCTGCAGCAGTAATCAAAGTTCACACCAGTCAAAGCTGCAAACAGTGCACCCAGCTTTAAAACTAAAGCTCTTTTTAAAGCTGCAATTTCCGAATCTACTATTGGTCATGAACTTGAAGTACTATGAAGTACTAAAAAGAAATATTCCTCTGGCAGTTGTACCAACTCTAAGGCTGGACTCTTCTACAGGTCTCTTAGCTGCTGCTATTCAAACACTCAGGCCCGATTCTGCAATCCTTTGTTCAAGCACCAGTCCACGGGTGTGAAAGTTGGCCAGAGAAAAATGCGTGTGATCAGATCTTGTGATACGGTAAGAAAATTCCACTTTCCATGAAAAGAACCTTGTTTTCAAACACATTCCACAAGGTGAGCAGCTCTTTCGGCCCTTCTGCATATAAGACGAGGCCCCTTTTTATTTCTGAGAGTGGGGCTCACAGCCCCCGTGCTGCCTGCAGCAGCTTCCCCACACACATCACTGCGAGAGAGGAGGGGAATCCTTCTCTTACTGACACAGCTACTCATTGAATAGTTCTTCATTATCTAAGAGATAGCCAGGAAATATTTAATAAATATAATACCCATCGCATCAAAATAAATAGCATTTATAAAACATTCATTGTCTTTTGCTCGTCATCATCATACAGTGTATATAAACGTGCCCAGTACAGATGAGCTTTACAAAGGTTTGCCTGAATTTTTCCCCTTAACGCGTTGTCCCTCTTACAATAATCGTCGCATAAAACGCATAAAAACATACTGCGGCTTTATGCCACCAACACAGACCACAGACAAAACTAAAGATCTTCTGAGAGTACAAACAGTCTTCAGACAGGAGGAATGGCTTTACGTACGTCTTAAAGTGGTACTTGCTCCAACTCTGCAGCATTTTAGAACTGGAGCCAACATTTACTTGAGAACTTCAGCATTACTTGACCAAATAATAGAACATATAAAAGCAAGCTGACTCTTTGGAAAAAAAAAATGTTTAATAATACAGTAATAGTTGTAGTATCGTCCAGTAAAGGTGTATTGTAAAAATGTTCTGAATATTAATTTACCTCAGATAACTTTAGAGTTGTAAATACTTGCATTATAGTGAGGTAGACAGTAAAAAAACAAAAAAAAATGTTCTTTTCTCCATTATTAGCACAGAATTTAAATTTTGTAATAATATCTTAAGGAAACGATAATGTTAAGTAAGGATGAAATATTTGATTAATGCTTAACTCTGTACAACTCAAATATAAACTTTTAAAAATATTAGAAATTATAACATTTCGAGTGCATATTATGTTTTGTACATTAAAAAAAAAAAAAAAAAGAAATGCACGTTGTTCATCTCCATTTTGCACTTTTCAGTCTGTTTAAATAAACAAATATTTACAACTTTTATATGAACAACAGTGCATCCAAAGCAAAATGTGCATTTTAAATTATTGCTCCTGGTTGAGTCTTTTTATCAGCATTTTATATTATTCTCTTCTCTTTTTTTTTTTCTTTTTCTTTTTTTTCCACCAGTTTGTAGCTCTGCAAAACCAGATATGCCAACAATTCTAGAAATGAGTGGGGGAAAGCCTGAAACTACGAACGTAACAGTTAACATTAAGAAAGGGCTAGGCATGCTTCGAAGTGCACTTTTCTCAGGTGAAGCCACAGCTGAGACCGAAGGTGGGAAAGAAACTGAAATCTTACATAAAATGCCTTTCCCAGCATATCATTGCGCATAATACTGCTGCAGGTTGCGAGGGCTGCCGAGCTAGAGCTACCTAGAGACCTGGCAATGGCATCATCCTTGCACTGATGAAGTCCCAAGGAGTTTCCTTTCCAATCCACCCAGGTTCTGCTTTCTGTAACACTTCGCTCTTCACAGTTTTTCATTGCTGTCTTAAAATAAAACCTAACTGGTAATTACAATCTTGAGCAATTCTTTTTTTTTTTTTTTTTTTTTTTTTTTTTTTCTTTTTTTTGGGTTTTTTTTTGGGGGGGGTTTTTTGGGGTTGTTTGTTTGTTTGTTTTTTAACCTTTGCGGGGAGTGGGCTGCCGTAGGCTATTTCTGTCTGGTAATCTTGCAGGAATGTGAAAGAGAGAGGGCAGAACCGAAACAACCCTCTTCAGAGCAACTTGAGAGAGCGGGATCAGTCGGCTCCCTTTCCCTCCCCCGACTCTTTTTTTCTTGTACTCGAAAACTCGCCCTCGCCTTCGGAGGGCGGACAGATCGCCGGCTAAACCCCGAGGGAGGGCAGGGAAGCAGGGAAAGGACCCTACGGGGACCCTGCCCGCTCGCCCTTCCCCGCGCGGCAGCCGCGAGCAGGCGCTGCCCGAGCC